>MQRK01212589.1:14083-31968 GCA_001938485.1 Girardia tigrina | reverse complement strand
TTCGCTGCTTGTGTGCCGACCTACATCGGCATGTGATGTGCCAGCATGCGGTCAATTGAGGATATTGATGCTATTTTTAGCTCCGAGGGTAAGTTTTTTAATTAGTCTTTGTACTTTAACTAATATTCCACGTTCTTTTACAGGGGTACATCTCCGCTGGGGAAGACCGCAACGACTCGCGACCGAGCTCAATCTCCTGGCCATGTCAAGACCTTCCGCTGAAGGGTCGGCTGGCCCTGAAGGTCCACCGGGTTGNTCACGAGGTGATTTATTTATTTTTGTCGGGTTTACTAATTAATTATGTCCTGTTAGGGTCGCCAACTCCTCTCCGGGTGCTAGGAAGGGGCACCAAAAGGATCTCGGTGTCACATCAGAAGATGATTGCTCCTGTAGGTTTTTTTTCTTTTTTGAATATATGTATCTTGTGTGTTTTTTCTAATTTGGTCATAAGAAATTTGCTACTTTGGACCGTAACATCAGCTTATTTCATGTTGACTCTTTAATAAGTCTCTACCAAAAACAGGTTTTATTGTTTATAGTTATATCATTTATGGTGCTTATATTCATGTCACTTATATTACATCATTTAAACCTTCTAAACTCATGATGCTTGAAACTTCTATCGTTTAAACTTCCATCGTCATCAAGGTTGTTATTTAACAAAATTTCTATCATTTATTATTTATCGTTTAAATTAATAGTATTACTAGAAACACGACATCTAACGCTCACCCGCAGTATTTTTAGTAAAACCAGGTTTCTTTAATTTAGATTTAAATAAATTTCATTAAATTCCATTAAATTTCAATTTTCCTTAATAGATCTAGATTTATTCGACACTTATTCAACAATGTTGGACTCAGTTAAAGATGTATAATATTTATTTGACTTAATTAGTAAAGTTCGATAACCTCATGTCGGATAGTCTTCAATTTAAAATATTATTCACATTCATTTATAAAAGAAATTTTGATTTAAAATAATACTCATTTTAGAAATTTCCAATTTAAAACTTTATTCGAGTTTATTTATAAAACAATTATTTGAGAAAAGTTTTTTATCTTAGAAATCTTCGAACATTATTTAAATAAGAAAAATTCTGCTTTTAGAAAAATATTTTATCATAAACTTTCTAGGAAAATCTTATTCACAAAAGAAAACTCAAAGAGATAAAATTGTAAAGAAAGTTGCGAGAAAAAAATAGTACGAAAATTTTATTTGTTTAAATGTCCTATTATCAAAGTCGCGACTGGTTTCGGACTCGCGTCGCGGATTCGAATAACTAGAGCTTCGGATTATATAGTCCATCTAAATTTTCTCTCAGGACAGATGCGGTGACGACGGCTGGGACGACGATCCGAGTAACCCTAATTTATAACGAAATCGGTGTTCAAGTAATTTGGTTAATTATCATTAAGAAAGAAAAATATTTTTATCGAACACATTTATTCAGAGAGTTAAAATCATGAAATAAAACAACAAAATCAAATTACAATATGATCGGTATCCAGAGGTCCGTTAGATAACTCGTCAAGCGATTAGTTGCCGGTGGTCTCTTGTCAGTCGACGCGGTAATCAGTTGAAGCGCCTGTCGGTAAGCCTGAACTAGGATCTGGAGTTTACTCTCTCGAATTTTCCGCTCGGTGATGCCGCCGGTCTTCACTGATAAGTTGTTGTTCCTTTCGTCTGTGGGATGCTCGTAGATCAACTATTATAGTCTTCGCTCGAAATTTCTTCGGTAAAGTGATATTTCAACGTAACACGTAAGTGTAAATTTTTGTTTCAAAAATGTGCGACTTAATTGTAAAATAGCTCTCATTTTATACCTTAGATGGATTATTCTGTTGTCTCTTCTCGGTCAATTGCCTTCTGCCAGCAAGAAGTCTGAAAAATTCTACAATGCTGGTTGGTCGGCCACTTTTGTTCTAGGCGTATACTTGCCCGTGTGTCTCCAAAAATTTTTGGTAAGTTTTGATTTATTATAGAATTTCGTAATTGTGTGTTGACACATACGTTAATATTTTCAGAACACACGCGCGGATTATTCACCGATGATTCATGGTGATTCATAGTCATCTGGTGATCTCGGGTTTTGCCACTGAGTCATGGTAAGTTTAATTAATTATTTTATATCTGTTAATTAACTTTCTGAATCTTTCAGGGGTTATATCTTATCTCAGGAAGGTGCTAGGGCTTTGCGGTTTTCGTTCAGGAATTGCACTTGCGATGCTCTTTCATGGAAGGGTCGGTTGACTCCTAACTCTATTGGACACCCCGGTGAGGAGCTTTGTTGTTTTCTGTCTGGTTCTTAATTAATTATTACTCTTTCAGGACTGATAACTTCTTTCGGGAATCTGTCGTCGTCTCACGAGTTCCACTCAGGGACTCGTCTTGTGAGGGGCTACACAGGGAGTGTCGGACGACCCCTTAACTGTGTCGGATCGCTCGGTAACAGACTTTGTTGTTTTTTAGATTTGTTTTAATTAATTTTTTTCTTTTCCAGGGTTTATAACTCTTCTCTGGACGGTGTAGTCAGCTGGCGGTTCACCTCTACGAGCTCATCTGATGGTGCTCAACATGTGGAGGGGGAATTATTCGATTCCTATTGTCGGGTAGGGTTTTATTCAACTTTGTCTCTTTTCCTTATGTATTACTTCCAGCCTCAATGTGGTGTTTCTTGTCAAATGCGGGATGATCGGAACAGCTTCGGGGTTCAAACCCATGTATTTGTAGTAATGCTTCAAATATATGTATTGACTTTACTGTGTTTCTTTATATTATTTGTGTCTGCTGCATGTTGTGTTTGGCGATGTTGGAGTAATATAAATAAAACTTTTTTTGTTGTTATTGATTTGATTTGTTTTCGTGTTATTTTTTAGTTTGTGAATTTTTGTGCATATATTTATTTATTATTTATACTTCTGTACAAAATAATTTAAATTAAATATTTTATTATTTATTCTAAAAAATTTATTATTATTATTATATTTTACGCATAATGCGTTCCATTGAGCGTGGCCACTTGTCTTGTTTGTACGCATTCAAAGTAAGCCACGCATTCTCATCTTTCTCACGCGTGCAAGCCTTTGAGATTAAGTCGCGCATCCGTTACGCGGCGGCCATTTTCTTGCGTCCAGCCTTGTGATTCTACACAATCTTGTTTATACGCGACTACGTCAAGACACGCGATTTACATTGTTGTCAAGATAGTATAAAATAATTGATAAAGCGCTTCAAGCCGAAATCACATAATTTTTTTTACAGGTAAAATTTTTCTTTAAAGTGGAAATCACATAATTTTTTTTACAGACGATTCAATACAATTTTAACCGCGTGGAGATTATTCACTTCGACAAGTTTATTGAAATATTGAGGATTCGATTTTGCAAGTTTATTGAAATTTTGAGGATTCGATCTCGTGAGCTCCTTCGACGAGTTTAGGATTTAGATTTGCGATCTAGAAGGATTACTTAGTTCGAGGTTATTACATTTCCCTTTTAAACTAAATCTTTTCTAAAAATTTAATTAAATAAAATAATTAATTCGAATTAGTGTAAATTAGTAATCGTTATTTATTAAATTATTGAACGCTCTGAAACGGTGATTTCGAAGCGCTCTAATCACGATCCACACATAGGATATTTTTATATTTTTATTTTATGTAAATTAAATTGTACAACATTGTTTATATTGTCAATAAATTTTTATTTTATATCGTTTTGCATTATTGATAATTGAATAAATATTGATCATTTGTTATATTTAAAATCGAAGAAGATTTCACTTAATTAACTCCATAGGAGATTTAATAAATTAATAGAAGATTTATTGTCTTCTTTTGTTAAGCACAATAGTAGAGTAAAGCAAAGTGTTTCTCCTTTACCCGTGACTTAACAGCGATCTGCGTATTTGTGTATGAAAATGGTCAACCTTTTCGTTGACTGTGAGGCTTTATGTTATTTATATCAATATATGACTAGAGGTATTTATACTATTGTTGGGTATTAAATTATCTTTAATTTCAAATATTTACTTTTTAAACACAAATCTTAAATCTTAATCTTAAAACTTTATTCTTTATACTTTATTCTGTATTCTATAAACTTTAATCTTTAATCTTTATATCTTTAATGTTTGATCTGACTCCAATTAATCAGAAAGGACTTCCAACATAAATATATGAATAATGAACACAAATTCTTTATGAAACTTTATTTCAAATAACAAAAATTAACAAGTCAAAAATAAAATAATAATAATTCAATTCTTGATGACAGAATACAAACACAAATCAATATTTCGTGCGAGTTAACAGATTACAGTAAAAACTATGAATCTCCAAAGACGAACGATATTGTTATCTTTTAGTTTAAACCATGTTCTCCTATACGGGATACTTTTGGTTTTAAAATTAAAAGAATATTTTACAATAGAATCGTGTCTTTTTAAACAATCAAACGGCAGTTTTACAAGCAACTGCAAAGAATTCGACCAATACTTCATGGTTACTACCGAAATGAGACTTATCAACATGTGTACTACACCTCAATTCACCTACCGAGAAATTCATCCATACAATATGTTATTTATTGATTTCTATTCCACACAGCGAAACCACAGTGCCAATTAAATACACACTGATAAAGTTTTTGGAAGACTAATTAATCTAACGAACCATTTATTAATCTTGGATGACAAAGACATTACTTAATAACAAGCATATCTGTATGAACTTGGTGAGAAATTTTAAATTAGTCGGCTTCTATACTTTTGAAATAGCAGCTATTCATATCAAAATTTATACTATTGTTATGTAATCATTATTAATAATAAGATTTTTATTGATGTTAAAACTTGGAACGTATTTAGGAAAATGTAGTCAATAACAAAGACGAATATAATAATAATCATCAAGCAACAAGTGAGACCCAGCTCATGTTCTTACTCAAATGTAGCGAGTGATCACTGATCAAAATAATTCAAATTTCATTCAAATAATTATAATGTGAAAATTTGATAAAACTAGTAAATCAAAATTTTTTTGCAAAAAACGTTTTACGATTATCCACAATGTGTAAATTGTATTAAATATAAATGTTTTATTTTTCCATAATTAATTCAATGTTAAAAAATGTAATAGTAATTTTCCTTCTACAAAAAAAACAATAATGGTGGTCAAGTAGACTTAAAAATTTTTAAAAATAAAAAATGATTTTAAAAAATATTTATTTATTATGGAAATCCTTAATTTAATTATATTTAGAGTTTAGGTCACTCAAAAATTTGTTTTACCGCATCAATTTTGGTATAAAGCATAGTTTTTCACGCTTCTGGATAATTTTATGATGGATTATTCATTACAATATTTGGATGATGATCCCAGATTTCACGAGTGAAATCACTTGTAACCCATTAGAGTATAAGGGATTTTTATTTACATTAAAATAAGTTGTGATTAACCTTACATCTTTATGTTAAGGCGTATGCTACATTCATCTTGTCTGTTTTGCTTGTCTGTTCATCTTGTCGAGAGAAAAATGATTTTAAAAAATATTTATTTATTATGGAAATCCTTAATTTAATTATATTTAGAGTTTGTCACTCAAAAATTTGTTTTACCGCATCAATTTTGGTATAAAGCATAGGTTTTCACGCTTCTGGATAATTTTATGATGGATTATTCATTACAATATTTGGATGATGATCACAGATTTCACGAGTGAATTCACTTGTAACCCATTAGAGTATAAGGGATTTTTATTTACATTAACATAAGTTGTGATTAACCTTACATCTTTATGTTAAGGCGTATGCTACATTCATTTTGTCTGTTTTGCTTGTCTGTTCATCTTGTCGAGAGAAAAATGATTTTAAAAAATATTTATTTATTATGGAAATCCTTAATTTAATTATATTTAGAGTTTAAGTCACTCAAAAATTTGTTTTACCGCATCAATTTTGGTATAAAGCATAGGTTTTCACACTTCTGGATAATTTTATAATTCAAATTTCATTCAAATAATTATAATGTTAAAATTTGATAAAACTAGTAAATCAAATATTTGGATGATTTGCCTGAAAATATCAAAATTCAAATGAAAGGAATGGAATTAACCATTAAAAGGTAAATATCTTCATCACCACTTGAGATTTTAATTAAATCATCTCTCAAGGATGAATGACTGGTAGCTTGGGATGTAAAATAGCTATTTATCAAAGTATTATCTGAATATCCATCTTCACTGCTGTCCTCAAATAATGGTGGTAATCTTGGACAACCAATTAAATCTGAACATGATTTTAACAAAAACCTCTGTCCCATATTATCAATATCCATATCATTATAAAAAATCCATATTTTCTTTAAACGATACATCATTATAATGTGGTTTACCTGGCAAGAAATTTATAGAATCTTTGTTTTGGTTAGTCATAATTGGGTACATAAGGTGTAAATATTCCTCTGCATCTAACAAACTACCAGCGGTTGCGCCAAGAAAAAAATCGGGAAAAGCCGAAGGAATAGATGAACTATCATTTATATCTTCAAATCTTCCCTCATCATTTGAATTATGTTGTTGATTATAAGTAACCTTGTCAGTGAGATCAGTTAAATTGGTTTCCGTTGCTAAAGTTTTGATTGTCCTAAAATCAAGATTTCCGGAAGAAGATGAACATTTATTACCTGGTCCTCGATAATTGTTGAAAGCTTTTATTAGATTTTGTCGGTTAGTCTTCGAACTGAATTTTGATTTGCTACTTTTATCTTGACTCAAACTATTATTTCCAGTATTTGATACTGAATGTTGTTCAGAAACTGTTTATACTAAACTTAAATTGTCATTTAAGGATTTAGATTTCCTATCATTGGACAAGTCGTCACTATTAATCGGGGGCTTCGGTGGAATACTATTAGATAAGTCAAAATATGAATTGAAATCAGAAGCTTCAGGGAGGACAAGGTTTTCATCATATCCAGAACTATTATTAAATGAGTGAAGAATAATATCGGCATCTGTACGCTCATCATCCATAACTGCATTTATTGATAACAGTCCTTCATAAGTAGATTCTTGGTGAAAGATGTGTTTCGGAAAGCCTAATAATTCAATTTTTGTTAATTATATAGATACAATTACGCTGTCACTGGGGGCTGTTTGAGACTGAATAAGGACAGTGGGGCGATTGGGGCTTGATTAAAGGAATGAGAATGTGTGTTTTAATGAGTGGATTCATTTGAATGAAGATTTGGGGTTTTTGGGAGACATTGAGGATTTTGGGGGCTGTTGGAGGCGATTGGATGCTCGATGAAAGGAAAGAGATAATTTGTTTGAATGAATTGAACGAGGCTTGATTGAATGAAGCTGTAGGCGACACTCATTAAAATATTGCACATTAAAAGAAAAATCTATTTAGAAAAACATTTTTAGGATCTTAAATGTATTTAATTTTTAATTATTTTTAGAATTTTTAATGTATTTAAGATTAAATTAATTACAAAAATTTATGATCGATAGAATAAAATAATATTTTAAGATACTAAGAATACTCAGCCGCGTTTGAAGAACGATCATAAAGAGCGTATTAAGAACTGAAGAGTGAATAATAAATCACTCAAGAGAGTTGACAATGTGCGGACGAAATTATTTCAGTTCATAGACAGATTTATAAATTTCAACACTCCTCTACATCTGTTTGCGACGACGAGAAAATCGTAAAGGCTTTTATGTGCAAGTGGCACATCTAGAACCTGAAGGCCAGGACGTGACTGTCAAGGACTTTCATGAAGTGGACATGTAACTGAGCACCTGCCTCGAGCACAATAACGATTTCGTATAGGTAAACTGGAAAACTCATATTTAAACAACGTAATGCGCCTTAGTCGGTGCACCCTTAATCCCCTCATTTTTTTTTACTTTATGTATTATTTTTTTATTTTTATGCGAAACTTCCCCCTAGTCCAGCTCAAAATTTCTTCCGAGGTAAAAGTTGTCAATTAATTTGAAGGAAAACCCCGAGTATATACTGATTTTCAATTACTTTGGTCAGTTGGTGTGAACAGTTTCGAAGTTGGTTTAGGGATACACATTTTCAAAACAACTTGGATAATAAAATGTCATATTTTATAAAAGACAAGACTCATACATTGCTAAACTGAAATCTTTTTCAGTAAAACTTGTTTTACAATGTTCCTTATTACTATTAAATACTTCTACAATCTTTTTTGAATAGACATAAATGGAAACTTGCCAGAAAATAATATAGCGATAGATAAACTTTACTTTTTAAAACCAGATATAGAATTTGGTGAATTAAAAGAGAGTGATTTTGAATGTGTAGATACTAATGTTACTAACGATATTCGTAAAAGAATTAATGACGTAGTATTTAAAGGAATTGAAAATATTAGTAAAAAAATAAATAATTTCGAAAATATGAATGTTTTATTTATTTTTTGGATATTTGGTTTTTGATTCAATAAGGACTGAGGAGAATAACAAATATAAATCGTTCTTTGAAAGTGTTTCTTTTATACAATTATTTGGACAAATATCGTTGTTCAACCGAAATTAACTTATAACAACAACTATTCCTCGATATTGGAGTATACCGTTACCTAAGCCAACTAAAAATAAACAAGTACACTGGAAGAATTGTTCGTAAAGAATTACGGATTACAGACCAGATAAATATTAATTTGACTATCTTGAAAAACTAGAATGATTTCCTTGACGTGCATGGTAGAACAGTCTGAGTCGGGCAAGACTACCCAGATCCCTCAATGGTGGTTGTAGCAATTGAGACGTACGAGGAACCCGTGGGTGGAAAAATAATTTACAATTAAATTATTTTAATTTTTGTACATATAATAAATTAATTTTTTATTTATATATTAAATTATAGTTTTGAATTAATTTTCTGGGTTATATGATCAGTCAAAGTTAATTGCAACTAATTAAAGAAAAACTAGATTCAATTTTAAATATACTAATACCTAGTACATTTTATCCGACACCTGGTAGGTATTATCAACTTCTAGCACCAGTGCCTACCACATTTATCAGAAATGATATCACCACTAACTGACTTTATTAAAGACCGTCATAAAAATGAGGTGAGGTAGTGCAGCAGCACAGCTATCATACGTGAATAATAAAACAAGAGAGGATGTCTGTGTGGTGGTGGAAGGAAGCTGACTTAAACAAAATTAGAGGAGGAATTATTTGTGTGGTATGTGGAAGAATATATAGTAAGAAGAAAGTCTTGGTTTCTTCGCAAAAGTTTGGTGGATAAAGCCAGAGAAATATATAACCATAGAACAGCGGCTAGTGAGAGGCTGAAAACGAATGTTTAAAAAGACTGGTTGAACAAATTCCTTCCGCAACACAACACTGTAAAGCTTCGTACAATAACTGTTTGCCAAAGCCACCACAGGTTTACATTAAAAAGCTTGTTCCCTTTGACCGTGAAGCCGATACGGACGGTATTGGGTCGGATTCAAAAGATAAACTCAAGACACTAAAATTTTATTTCATTAACAAATCAAGTATTTTAAACAAATATTTTCGAGGAACTTTCATACTTTATTTTTTACAAAATAAACATTATAAATAAAAATGGATATAAATATAGATATTATTATTTCATATATTAATAATTTTAATTTATACTTTTTTGTTAAAAGTACAAAGTTATTAAAATTTGTCAAAGTTTTTGTTGCATTTTTTATTGAATTTCCATAAATTTAATCGTTTCTCAATTACATTTCTCCATTCTATAAAATAACATTTTCATTTTGTTTTCATAATCGTTTAAAAATTATTTTATTAAAAACTGAAGAGTGAATTATTAATCACTCAAGACAATGTGCGAAGGAAATGTGCTCAGGTCATGTACAGGTTTACATTTTTGCACTCCACACCTGTCTGTAACGACGAGAACATTATGAAGGCACTCCTGTCAAAGTACGAGCTGTCAAAAATCCTTAATCAAAGTAGGATGTGTTTAAAATCAAATTGGTTTTCAAATTCAAATCAAATTATGAACCAGATAAATGTGCGCCTCAAAGACTACAAGTATTTTTATTCCTTGGCTTGCTGCCATTGAACTAGGTGATTATGGTGGTCGAAAAGTCGGGGTTGGGCCATTCAATCCCAGATCCCTCAGTGGTGCCTGGAGTGGCTGTGAGACACGTATGAGTGACGGACACGCTCCAGATACATACACATGCAGATACATGCGCCAAAAGGTTTGGAGTCCATATTAGATACGTTCTTGTCGAAAATCGAATCATTGAATTAACAAATAATCAAATAACGTAAGTAGAACGTTTTCAGGACGTTGAAACAGAAAATAATAAGAATCTACAAATTGACCCTGCAAATATGCACATAATAGAGTTCAAATTACTGCAACGAACCCGTTGCGACCCATTATTTGCACTTTAATTTATAATTCAATTATTTATTTATTTATGAAAATATTATATTAAATTGATACATTTAATAAAAATAAAGTATACATAAAAGTATAAATGTCAGGTCGAAATTCGATTTCATAAGATTTATTAGGAGTCAGAATTTCAGAGGGTAATCAAGTCTTGATAGGAAAAAATATAAATTGTCATTTTATTTGAATTAAATTTAGGTACGTGTTACATTTTATATTTAGTTGCTTTATTTCATTTCATTTTATTTATATATATATATATGTGTGTGTGTGTGTGTAAGTCATTCATATTTACATTTTTTTATTTACTTACAGTATATATGTTTATTTATTTATTTCTATGTATTTATATTCGTATTTATATTCATTTATTTATATTTATTATGTATAATTTATAATTTTAAAAATCATCATAACGACTTTACGTCGTTATGAAGATATAAAATTAAAGATTTTAATTTAAATTTGAACGATTGTTGATTAATCGTTCACAAATAAAAATTATAATTTGATATTTTATGATTTTCGAAACTTTATTGTCATTATTTGCCTGTGTCTGCTCATTTTATTTTTGGTTATTGTGAAGATTTACCAATTCCAATCAACTCTTACATCATGTATTATAATCACCGATCTTTCTCCTCGGTTATAAAGAAAAAAATCAAATCGAAGAAACAATAAACATTACTGTGATCGAAAATTTTCAATATTTTATTTCTTGGGATTTGTGAGTTTATAATAATTATCAAATTTTAGCAGGAGTCAAAGTAATTTTGTTATTATTTATTTATTTAAATCGCATACAGTGTGTGTTTTAGCCATTATTATTTGTGAACTATTGGGGTTGAAAATTATAAAATATATTTCTAGAATTATCTATATTTTATTTATTAATTGTCAAATATAAACTGTTATTCAAATCATACATTAATAAAGAATTTATTTATTTCTATTTATTATTGGTTGAAAATATATTCGGAGATCAGTGTAAGTTAGTATAGATATCAGAATACATTTTTAACAATATGTACATATCATCTTTTTTATTTGGAGTCTAATTAAAATCTGTGCATCTAGTGCACCTCTTTGTTAAACAAAGAAAATAAACATTTCATATTAGAGACTTTGGAAAATGCAAATTCTATTTTAATATTTCATTTTATGATTCTTAAAATATACTTTTATTCGTATTCAAATTATTTCATCTATTTTTATATTTATATAAAAATACATTTCTTTTTTGAAATGAAGCATTGCAATTATAAAGAAAATTATATACAATTCTTCAGCTTTCTTATATTTAGAAAGAATCAAGACTTGACATATTTAAATATTTTTAGTTTATTATTTAGTTATTGTAATATATTGATTAAAAGTAACTGTGGTTTAAGGGTAGAGTAGTGAATATAATTAAATAAACATCGAATATTATTTGTACTTAAGTGGTAAGAACACATGATATGTTGCTCTCTAAATCATATGTCATAATGTAAATTATTTATTAAAGATTTCTATTTAGATGCATACATTAGTTGGTCATAAGCATTTATGAATTTTCAAAATTATGGGAGTTAAGAGTTGCAATCTTCAGTAGTGATATAAAGTGGAATATCCGAGTTTAGAAAAGCCATTGACAAATTGTTACGAAGTGGTGCCACCAATGCACGAATATATTAAAACAAGAAATCGTGACAAGGATTAACAGAAAATATATTAAATCAACATTTAAATAAGTCGATTTCGAATATCAACTATATCCGCATGGATTTAGTTCTATTTTAATACAAATTAATGATCGCAAAATTTTTAGATAATGTTTTAATTTTCAAGTATTCAAATTTTTTTAATTCGCCAAATCCTAACAGATCTCAAAACAGAAGGTATTGGAAATAATTTAATAGCTAGGATTCCTACACTGCCAAGAGAAAATGTAGAAATCGTTCTTTTTTATCGGACAGTAAAAAGCTTCACAAGCGTCGAGAAAAACTATCCTTCTAAAAAAGGAAGAAATCAGTAGTCTTACAAAAATCAGAAAATCATGAATATATAAATAAAGTTTTGTATCAAGATTTTCTGAATTTTAAGTTATTTTATTTAATGAAATTTATTTTACTTAATGAAATAGTATTATTGTGACATTGAAATAAGAAAAAAATAAAAAAAATCGATAATTTATTAATATTGCCATTAACAGCAGAAATTAATAAATTTTATTTAAAAATCGAGAAGAAATATTCAAAACTGTTCCGAAGAAAGAAAGAATATTATAAAAACAGAAGTCAAGGCGGAATTTGGTTTAATGACCAGAATATTATCTTCGTATTATCCAGTTCGTCTAACTAAATCGCTGTTTCTATACAATAGCCGCCCGAAGTATATTGTCAGAGAAGTACTCCATATAAAACCTTATTTGATCATTCTAGGTTGTTCATAATCTCATCTGACTCATTTTCTTTTTCGATGTATTTAGAACTTGAAATAATCACTTTCTTTTTGGCTGTGTTATTAGTTGATTGAATTATACTATATTATTGTCTGAATTCTAGTTAATTTTGATTTTATTATCGTTGTTGGAAAACATATTTTATCATATTTACATATAAATAATATTGTTTATTTACCTTTTTTACTTTCAGTCGGTAAACAAGCAATTTTATAATTAATAATGATAATAATAAAAATTATGATACATTACAAGACAACGCATATTTTCCTTTACGAATGTGACTATTTTTTTGCTGAAAGTTTTTTTTATTATATAATTATTTTTTTATTATTACGAAATTTGTACTCTCTGTATCGTATTTTTTATTTTTTATTCATATTTTTATTATTTTATTTCCAATTCTGGTGGAACAAGAAGATGATTATGAAAGAAGATTAATTATATTATATCATCGTCATATATATATTATATCGTCATAAAATTATTATTTTTGATTTGATTTTTTTACTATGGATTTCCTAAATTACCTAATTGAAGAATACGAAATGGATACGTCGATAAAAGTCAAACTAATGAAACTTCGATTTGAAATGTTTAAATTAGATGTTGATAACAAACAACTACAAGCTCTAGTCGACCTGTGAAATCAGATTTACGAAAAATGTCGAATGCAAAAACTAAAATCAACAATTGTAAAGGAATATTTTTATGTTAATAAATTTTGTAGTCGGCTTGTTCTCCTTTTTGGTTTCCCGATCACGAAAAGCATGATCGAGCCCACTACACCCCTCATCAAAGATGTCACAACAAGGCTTAACAAAGCAGTAATCTTCAGTAAAGTAAATTTGGAAAAAGCATAACATCAGATCCCAATGAACAAGGACGATGTTAAAAAAACGGCAATAACAACACCGTTCTGGCTATACGAATTCAACTGAATTCCATTCGGTTTGAAAAATGCGGCAGACACATTTCAAAGAACGATGAACAATATATTCATGAACACCAAACACGTAGTCTGTTATATTGACGACATCCTGATAGGCAGTACCGACGAAAAAGAACACGCCAAAGAACTGGATACGGTATTTAAACTTCTAAACGAAAATGGCTTAAAAATAAATATTAAGAAATGCGATTTTAAAAAGGATGAAATCGAATTTTTAGGATACCAAATCAGTTGTAAAACAATCAAACCGATACAAGAGAAATTACAAACCATTACATAATTAGGAAAACCAAACAACTGTTGGGGTTCATATAAATATAATAAAATTTTTTTACTTTTATTTTTTTGAAGTTATTATTTTTATTATTTTATTCTTCTGAATTTCGTATTTTATGATGTAAAACATTGAACGACTTTTATCATTATATTTTTGTTCTTGTGAATTTTTAAATGTGTTATTGTTATATTTTGCCCTTGCCTTGTGTTTATTTATATATTATTTATAATTTAATTTAAAATAAAACTAAATTTTATATACATTATTTATTCAAATTGTATTATTATTATTATATTTCGTTACGCACTATGCGTTCTCGTCACGCATAGTGCGTCGTCATTTTATCTTTCTCACGGTGTTGTTTACGGCCACGCATTCATTACGCGCATTCTTATCAGCGGCCACGGGATTTTTCTCATACACATTTTGGTTTCTTCTCATGCGTGTTTTGTTTCATTGTGTGCGTTTTCTTCAACTTAAGCCACGCGATTTTGAAATTCTTATTGTTAACGCAGTTATATAAGCGCAATCAAGAAATAGCAAAGCGCGCAAGATTAATATTCACTCAGATTCCGCACCGAATTATCGACGAATTTCAGTACTTGTGAAGAGACCATTTCCACCATTGCTGAGGAGAACAAATTTTGCTTCGTAGCCAAAAGAGATCAATTTTTATATCGAAGAGAATTGTTGAGCCAAACCAACTTATTCTGTTACTGCTGGTATTGAGGGAGAATCAATTAGCATCGCTGTCAAGGAGACTAAATCTTTTTATCGGTGAGGGTTCACTCAATTATTGTTATCTCTTTTACTAAAGTAATATATTTTAAAATTTATAATCTTAATTGTAATATATTAAATTAATAATTTTTATTTATAATTTTAAAATCCCTGGTAACTGGAGAACGGTGATTCCCAGTTACATAAAATCATCACAAAACACACAGGGATATTGTTTTATATTTTCTTTTAACAAATTATATTGTGTAAAAAATTTCTTATAAATATTTTATAAAAGAAAAAGTCTTATGTTATTTGATTATATTGTGTTAATTATTTCATTTACAATCGATATAAATTCTTAATCTACACAAGTTGATTTGACTGGAGGATTATTTATTATAGTTTTCCTTTGTTACGACAATCGGCAAATATTTATTTGACCCTTCGTACATAACACAACGTCAGAGAAATCAGAAGATTCATTGGCATGGTAAACTTTTGCCACCAATGCATTCCTCACTGCTCAGAATTACTAGCAGATTTTAGTGATAAAAATTGAAAACAAGAAAAAGACCGACACAATCATATGGAACAACGAACTTTAATGTCCAAGTCATGGACGACCGACAAACAACTCAATCATCACTATTTTATTTTATTAATTATTTATTTTATTTATTATTATTTTTTATTCTTTTTATATATTACTTTTTTTATATTTTCTGCTTAAGAAACCTCAACAAGGATAGGACCCCAACAATGGCGAGAGTCACCATTGTTATTTGATTTATTTGTAAATTAATTGTTGGGTATTCAAAATAATCAAATTTGATTAACAATTTTTTGATCGCAACTTTATATCTGACTCCAATAATTCAGTTTAGGCTCTTCCAACACAAATGTATGAACAAGTGAACACAAATTCTTTTAATAACTTTTATTTTTAATAACACAGATTTAAACGCAGCTTAAAATGATTGTTTCGATCTTCAATTATCAATTACCACATGTGGTACAAATCTAAATAACAATGCAACAATAATTAATTAAATTCTGAGCACACAGCTCTTCAATGTCAATACGTTTGTACGAGCGATACCAGTGAATAATGGCAATTGTTTTAATAGTAATTTCCTGTACAGGATACTTGATAACTAAGAGGAAAGGACAATAATAAAATTTTACTTCAAATCTTTTAAGAATTACTGCAAATTTCACTGCCTTCGCTTTATTCAAAATTTTCTTTGATTTAAGTTGTGAGCTAAGTCAATTTTTTATTTGCTTAAATAGCTATTTTTATTTATTTATTCAATTGATTTGGTAAAACAAATTATAAAATATTTAAAAATATTAAGATACGTTGTGTTAATATAAACATAAAATAGATATAAACACTATTGAAAACTATAAAAAATTATTGAAAAGTTTATATAAAACTTTTATCTAGAGCCACAAAAATTTCCTGTAATAAAATCTAATAGAATTATGAGATGTCCTATTGTTAGGTGTTAAATTTGCACAACTTTTTCACTCCAAAAACTTTTTTTGTATGTTAAGAATTCAAATAGTGTTTTAAACGTTATTATGATCCTAAAAAGTTTAAGTACAAAATATAACTGAACATAAAAAAACGCTCTTATTACAAAATATTATTGACAATTTTGATTTGTTAGAGGATTCATAATTTTTTACATATAAAAATTATTTAATTTTATCAGGAGAAGAAGATGAGACAAGTAAAGTTGAGACAATTAGAAAAGACAAACGAACAAATAATGTCAAAAACTTGTAAGGTTTACTTCAAGAAGCAGATTACAAATCAAAAAAGATATATTCAAGATGTAATAAAAGATCATATGGGCATAACACCAAACGGTGAGGCTATAAATGTAGAAGATGCTTTCCGTAAATTCATGTCAACGGATTTCATTGATATAATCATCAAAAATACGAATAAATATATAAGAAAATGATAAGATTGATGAAATCAATTATGAAACAAAGCATAAAGCCAGCAGAATTAATTCAAAAGATTGTCGCTGTAACTTCTTCGTTTGTAAGAAACATTCGAAAATCGAGATTGTTAATTGTGAATTGGACAAATCAGATTGAATATACTTCAAAATTAATTAGAACTTGTTATTTGAAACAATTTTTTTGCTTCTGTTGCTTTGATTGCTTTTATGGACATATTTGTCCATGCATGGTATAATATGTAACTATTTCCCACATGGTGTTTGTAGGGTTAAACAAATGTAAGAAATTGAAAAATTCAAAGTTACAAAAAAATAAAAATTACAATATTATTTATTAATGCTCTAATAGAATTATGATTTCTGTCATTCTGTCTGTCTGTGTGAAGTTCCCGGAGTTAAGTAAAACAAATTTAATTATTTTTTAATGACAAAACAACGGATTGAACCGGAATCTACGCGACGAGGCGATTCCAACGATGTGCCTCTGTCGCCGATCAGACGAGGGTAAGTCGATGAATCAATGATGAAAAGGGTCAACATAAATACTAAAAAAATCAATATCAACAATACGAAACCTAAAGAAGGAAATATGATGAATTTGGATGAAAAATCGATTGATCCTAGACCTACTCGACGAGACGAGTCCGAAAATCTTGCTCCGTCGACGATTAGAGAAGTAGAAGTTGGTGAATTCGGTAACAAAAGTATTAATTCATTTAATAAATCGATAAATGAATTACATTACATTACTTCCGATCTGCCCCCCACAAAAATTAAGAAGAAATTCAATAGCTTAAAGTTTTCTAAGACTTGGCATCAATATAAAAAAAATTTATTTAGTTAATTAAATTAATAATTTATTCATGCAATTAATTATGAATTATAAATTTGTGTGGAGGCAGATCGGAAGTCTTTCCGTTTTTCCAGATATGCTTAATCTACTTAACTATTTAATACTAACGGATATCGCCAATTAGTATCACCAACCCATATAGTATCTCGACCCAAATAATATCACCAATTTAAAAAAATTTTAGTGATACTATTTAAATAGTATCACGACCC
>MQRK01212584.1:22570-48720 GCA_001938485.1 Girardia tigrina | reverse complement strand
TTTCTGGGGCAGAATTTATTGCACCGCCATTAGCACGAGAGGATTGACAGTGAAAAAATCTAAGGGGCCACATAAATTTTTTCGGGGGGGGCCTCCGGGTACTCTGCCACGGCCCTGGTCTTTCACTTCAAACTTCACAATTAGCTGAAATTACATAAATCACATTGAACAACAAATGTTCTAAAAATGTCAAAAATAAAATTTTTAAATAATTTGAATTTTTTTTAAATAATATTTTTTTTAATAATTTTATTATATATTTATTATTTAAAATAAAATAAAAATCGGGTATAAATACCTTCAAAAAAATAAGAAATCTCTCACAAATTAAAACAAAAAATAAAGTACAAAAGTAAACAAAAAATCAAATATAAAACTTCAAAGAAGTTTAAAACAAATTTTTATTTAGCCTCAATTATTATATCAAAGATCCATGTACAATTTTTGTGATTATCAAGTATAAAATTGTATAGTATTTGTTATTTGATCTCAATTGCGAATAAAATTTACAGTATCACATATTGAGCTGGGTTCGAGCTACGAACAAGCAACGCTGCCTTCGATTAAAGTTGATTTAACTCAGAATTATATATTTGCTTGAACAGAATTATTTCAAACGTCAATTCAATTAATTATACCCAGCATTAAACGTACAAAACCACCAACAGATAGTAGAGGGGTCAGATGGTACATGGTGGAGTGATGTTAAGCTGAACAATCACAATGTATTAATGTTTTGGGATAGTGGAGCGGGTATTTCAGTTATTAATGAGAAGGTTTGGTTGGAAATTGGACAAACCAGATTAGAAAAGAGCCCAATTGTACTAAATGGAGCGTTTTTAGAAGGCCATAAGTGTTTGGGAAAAATGACAGTGAAGTTGAAATGGAAAGAAGAGTGCCATGCGGTAGATTTTTTAGTGGTGAAAGCAATCCAACGGGCATTCATTGGAGGTGTTAATGTCATGCATAAATTCGGAATCAAACTTGAAAAAAACTTCTAAGAAATCAGTTGTGATAGAAGAGAAAGATATGAGGCTGCTAGAGCAAAACAAACGACTGGAAGACCTCGTGAAACGATATGATGATATTTTCATGAAACATGAATACGATTTAGGATTTACGGATATTGTGGTCCATAAAATTGAAATATAAGGTAAACCGATTTTTCTGAATCCAAGAAGGCAATCGATTCATTTAGAAGGTCAAATCGAAGGATTTTTGAAAGGATTAGAAAAATCAGGAATAATTCGGAAATGTTAAAGTGAATGGAACTCCCCGTTAGTCATTGCACCAAAGAAAGATGGAGGTATTCGAATTTGTTTAGATTTCAGAAAATTGATTGATGTATCAAAGAAAGTTTCCTTTCCAATGCCGGATAGCCAATTTTTAATGGATGTTCTGGGTGACTCTAGAATTTTTTTCCAGTTTAGATTTAGGCAAAGCATACCATCAAGTAGCATTGGATGAATGTTCTCAAGAAAAGACTGCGTTTTGTACAAGAACTCAGCAGTATTGTTTTAACCGTGTACCGTTTGGACTTTCAACAGCACCCAGAACGTTTCAGAGAATAATGAATTCATTATTTGAAGATTTACTATTCTCTGGAGTAGTAATATGCCTAGATGATGTCTTAATTTACTCAAAATCAATGGAGGATCATATGAGACTATTAGAAGAAGTACTGAATAGACTGAAGAAAGCAGGTTTAAAAGTCAATCCAGGGAAATGCAAATTCGGAGTGGGGGAGCTGGTATTTCTGGGACATACAATTAACAAGGAAGGTATCTCAACAAATAAATTGAAAGTAGCAGAAATTCAAAATTTTCCGATTCCAAAGTGTACTCGAAATTTACGACCATTTTTAGGTCTGTGAAACTACTATAGACGATTTATGAAGATTTACGCCAATTTAGCAGCACCTTTTGCACAGTGCATGCAGCGGAAAATGTAAAGAAATATTTTGGTCAGACGAGTTCGACAGAAGTTTTAACAAATTGAAGCAAAAGCTATGTGGTGCACCAATATTAGCATTTGTGAACCCGAAACTTAATTTTATCTTAGATACAGATGCATTGTTCGGTTTCGTTAAGAAATAACTTAGTTTTATTATTTTAACAAAGAAATAATTTCGTTAAAGAAAATAATTTAGTTTTTCTATTTTAACAAATAATTAATTTCTTTCATATAATTAAAAAGGAGAAGAAAATATCTAATGAGAAAATTAAATTTATATATATATATATATATATATATATATATATATATATTAACATGTTGGTTAGAATTATCGTTTTTTTAAAATAAAAAAAATAATTGGAATTGTGATATCTAATTGTAATTGTTGAATCAATAAAAATAAAGTATTTGAAGCGAATTGAGTTAATTTCCACCACATACGGGGAAAATTCTATGTAAAGAAGTCCGATCGAGTCTCGGAAGTGATTTCTAATCCGATAATGGTCGCATTATAGACGACTCTACAATCGTTCCGGGAAATGGATTGATAGAGGGGAAATTATGGATAAGAGAGGAGCTGATGATGACTTCGAATAAAAAATGTCCTAGAGGAAGGCCAGCCAGCGCGGAGTTCGAAAATTAAGAGAGAAAGCCATATTGGCGGGGGATGACGAGTTCGAGGAGAAATGCACAGGATTCGAGAGACTCTTCGATGAAACGATGAGGGAGACAGAGGGACTCTTACAAACCGCCAAAAATTCGAGAAAAAAGGACGCGATTAACTCCCTCGAATTGGAATTGAACGTTTAGACCAATTTAACGAGGAAGTCTTCAGAGAAAGACGGCAAAGAATGGAAAAAATGCGAAACAGACGGAAAGAGGTCGTTAAAACAGAAATGGCGATGGCACCGGTAAGGAGTTTCAGCGCCTCCCACCTGAAGAAATTACAAATCCCGCGGTTTTCCGGGAGGGTGATAGACTACAGGAAATGGCGACAAACGTTCGAGGAGTGCGTAAGGTAATCGGAGCTTTCGGACATCGACAAGCAACTGCAACCTGAAATAAAAAAAATAATTGAAATTGCGATATCTAATTTTAATTGTTGAATCAATAAAAATAATGTATTTTAAGCGAATTGAGTTAATTTCTTTGACATTAACATTTCACTTTAAAGAATTTTGTTAAATAAATTGAATTTCGTTAAAAGATGATAGGAAAAGGAGTCGAATTTATGATGATATCCGAATTGGGTAATGAATTCCAGAAGAATATTGGGGTTTTGCCGATGATCAAGATCGACGGATCAATGTCAGATTTTATTTTTTGTAATCCCAGGATCCCGGGATTGATATATTTATAATTTGTTTTCATTTCGTATAGCAGTTTAGACTATCGGACACCCACTAATCAAACTGCCCTTTTTTGTTAAGATCAATAATACTTAAATAGTAATACATTTAATAATATATATATTTGTCTTGATCTGTGACTGATTCTGTCAAGAACGCTCATATTATTTACTAACAATTGTAAGCAGATAATTATTAAATTAAATTAAATTAATAAAACTATTTTCAACTTTACAAAACTTTATTTTCAATTAAATTAATAATAATTCATATGGAAAAAAATGAATTTTAAATTGTATTTCGTCTTCTCTTAACAGACAGTAAAAATTTATTCAATTCTTTAATGTAGTGTTAGTGAAGAAATATTTTCTCATAGTGTGAAGAGTTTTTTCCTTTATTGAGGAATTAAAATTACATTAGTGTGAGTAAATCAAAGTTGAACTTGATTTTTTTGTTTTTTATTTGTGCAATTTCACGTCAAATCAATTCAGAATTTTGTTGCGGTAAGTTCGTGTTATTTTTTTTATTAAAATTTAAACTTATTTATGTTCAAAGCACAGTTTTTCATTCTAGATTGAGATTTTTCAATAATTTACATTAATTTAATATAAAAAAACACTGAATATTTTGGCTGTTATATGAATTATACGTCTTGAAAATTTATTTGAGATTAAACTCTATATAAATTATACCCGTCATACATGACGGGTGATTTACTAGTTAAAAATATTTATTAGAAACACAACATAATAAATTAAGTGAATAACATTTATTTAACAAAACATTTAATTTATAAACATTTACAAGAAACGCAACACAATATAAACATATTTTGTACTTGCTGGTATCATAACATAATTTACAAAGATTTAAAATGATAAAACAAGAAATAAAGTTTGTCCAATGTTCTAAAGCTTTCTACAGAAATATTCCACAGAGGAAGAGACACATACGGCCTCAATGGAAGTTGAGGGAACAGTAAGAAAATAATTATAGACAAAGTCCATAAAATATCCTGTTTTCCAAACTTTCAGCAATGATAAGCTCCTTATCAATGAGACCAACCAAATCAGTTTTTACAATCGTCGCTTTCGGCTTCGTACACATCAAGATAGCTTCTTTCAATCTCTCTTCAATCAAAATCTACTGAATTGTTTGATTTATTTCAGTATTGATGATCTCTTTGCTGATGATATTTTCCTTTGGATAGACGTTGAGGTGAACAATTTTCACTTTCAAATTACTGAAATTGAAATTATCATTATTTAAAATTTTTCTTTTTATTGAATTTAATTTTTAATTGTTATTTATTTTTCTAAATTATTTAATTTACTGTGGTAAATAACATTTATTCAACAAAACATTTAATTAACAAACATTTAAATACAAACATATTAAAGGTAAACAAAATGAAACTAAGGTAATAATTAATAAAAAATGTAGTGACCTACTTATTTCGTGAGTGACAAAGTTTTGTTTTATTTGTACAGATTTCCTGCACTTTCATTTCTTTTTTAATACCTTTTGGTTAGTTTTAATATTCAAACCCTTACAGTATGTATGTATTTCTTATTTGCCTTTGTGGCATGCGATTTTTATTATTTTTTATGTTTTTATTTTTGTGATAATATCTTTATTGTATTTTTATTATCATTCATATTTTCCTTTTATTTTATTTTATTTTTTTATTATTGCTTAATTTTGGTTCCCAAGAAGCGATGTTAACAAGAGTGGATGAAGGAGAAAAAATGTAAAAGAAGAAAGACTGAAAGAAAGAGTGCGGGAATGGCATTGTAATTATTAAATTAATTTACAAGCAATCGAAATTATAATTATGTAATTATGATTTCAATTTGAATTAAAAATTCAAATAGAAATCAATTAGAAATTAGAATTTCCATAGCTTGTAAATTAGTTAATTTGGCAACCAGATATTAATTTGATTATCCAACTATTAAAATTGTTTGGTGACATTTACCGTTATTTGACGAAAAAAATTATTATAGTCCTACGAAGATCGAATTGTATTATTTATTTTTATCGAAAGAATCTTATTCCTCCCATCAGCACTAATAAAAAAATATATTCCGAAGAAATTATTTATCAAGATATTACTATTAACTATAAAAGAAAGGGTAATTCCGGTTTTATAGTGTGAAGATCAATAAAAATAAAGTAACATTATTTCTAAAGTTATTTGACTTTTCTGTTAATATCTTGTTTATCATAATCGTTGTCAAACAATTTTTGTATAATAGAATTTTGTTATTATAACTGACTATTAAGTTTTGTACAAGATTACTTATACAATTTTAGTTGTAAAAGGAAGATCGTTGATTCTTTATAGTGATATCCGCTAACTTTTTTTTACAAAAAAGAATTATGAAATAGGCTTACAGATTTAAATAATAAGGGATATACTATGAAAATAATAACGTTCTTATAATAAAGTATTTAAATAATATCACAAATTATTTTAGAATTACTTGTTAAATATAGATAAAAAGTATTTGTATAAAATTTAAATTATCAATAACATTGATTTAATGATATATTAAGGGAAATTTGTTTCCTTATAGATTAATTTATAAAAAAAATATGAAATAACAAAGATTTATAACTGATTAATAGGGGATTTTTTTCCCAAAAGTCAAAAATAAAATTTAAAGTTATCAATTTTATTTTTGACATTTTGAAAAAAATTACCATATTAGTCTGTTATAAAGCCGTCATAAATTATAACTGATTAGTAGTGAATTTTGTTACCAAAAAGTAAACATTTAAATTTAAAAAGAATCTATATTTAACAAGTAATTCTAAAATAATTTGTGATATTATTGAAATATAACCCGGGAATCCCGTGAATGCCAGCCCTACCTCTAAATCAAAAATTCAACTTTGATAATAATGAAAATAAAAGTTTTATTAAACAGCAATAAGTTTTACTTCGCTCCAAGCTAAACGCTTTAATACGGATTCCTCTTTATTAGTTTTACAGTAGAAATTTATTGGGCGATTCCGAATGAATTCATTCTTGTTTATATAGTAATATTTGATAACCTTGAGAATTGATTTAATAAAAACAAATCTCAAAATATTTACAAACATTCTTGAAATTTTATTAAAATAACCATTATGTTAATCGAAAATTATTGATTTATATCAAAGAAATATTTCCAATTTTTCAACAAGAATTTTTGATTAAAATTCTAATTTATATTTTTTGGAATCCCAACTTTATTTTTAATATCAAGTTTCGATACAAATTCTACAACTTCAAAGCTATTCAGATATGAAAAAACTTTTTGGCATTAAAGGTTTCAACATGGTATGTAGATATTTCGCAACCTTATATTGTGATGCTCTAATTATCTACAATACCAGACGCATAGACGCACCTTCTTTGAAAGCAGTTTGTTTTGACTCCGCCATTTTACCCGACAGTTTTGATGCCGATTTGCTTTGAACCCGCCTGTTTTGACCCCAGTTTTAGTTTCATTTAGTTATTTTTTTTTACTTTCGATGGTTCTAAATCTAATTTTTAAATGTTTATATGAATATATATATGAAGATTTTGAACCAATTTTAGTTTAATTTAATTAAATTTGATTTTTAAAAATTTTTTAAAATTGATTTTACAAATATTTTTATTTTTGATGATTCTTTATCCATTTTAAAAAATGTAATTTTATGAATATATGAATATATAACCATCGAAAATAAAAATATTCGTAAAATTATATTTAAAAGATGTGTTTAGAAGCTTTCGAAAATGAAAATATTCATAAATTAAATTTCAAAATGGGGTCAAAACATTTCTAAAAAAACTAATTAAATTAAACTAAAAAATGAGGTCAAAATAATCAAGAATAAAATATTAGTAAAATTAATTTAAAAATGGGGACCGTCAAAAATTTAAACCGTCAAAAATAAAAATATATTCATAAAATTAATTTTAAACAATGTATTCAGAATCATTGAAAATAACAATATAAAATTACATTTAAAATGTGTTTAAAAACATCGAAAATATAGATATTTATAAAATCTATTATAAAATTTATTTTTATGGATATTGAAATAATGTTTAAAATCTAACACGTCGTTTCAAGTATTTGATAAAAATAAATTTTACACTTTAAGTAATTTATAATAAATTAAATAATACAAATTTAAATGTTTATAAAAATTGAATTGCTTAAATAATCTGATTTTCAGGGTTGCGCTCAGCCCTTTTTTTATTAATTTTTTAACGCTTTTAATATATTTATTTTTTAATGTTTTAAATACCAAATATGATTTACAAAAGAAAATCATATTCCTTAAAATTCCAAATTCAAGTCATTAAAGAGTATAAAGCTAATAGTTCTGATCATAGTGTTGCAGCTTTATGTAAAAATATAATTTAATAACATCAACAATTTGAGGCTGGATTAAAAATCAAATAGAAATAATAAAAACATTATCAATTCCAGATAATAACAATATAATAATAATAATAATAATTGAATCCCGAACAGTTTGCCCCTCTTGTTCATTATTTCACTTGTAAAGCTTATCCTACTTCTACACTATCGTCTATAATATAGATGAAATATCGGAAATTTCAAAGTTACTCATTTTTACGGCAAAAATTAAGTTTTTCTGAACTGATTATAATTTTATTTTAACCAATATAATATCATATTTAATAACAATTTTACGGTAAAATTATATTGTTATGTTATTTTGTTAAGTTATTATTTCACCGTTTTCTATAAATTTATATGTCTTGATATGTTTTCATAAATAACGATTTTCAAAAATTGACAAAAAATTATTCTCTATTTTCTAGCTAATTAGTTGTTGCAATAAAATATTAGTCATTGAATTTAATTTATTTGTCATTTATCTAGGTTATTAGTTGCTGATTTATTTTTTCGTAACTTTTAGGTTTTTGGTGTCGACTTGTTTATTTTGTTGCCTCTTATTATCGATATGAATAAAAATATTCATAAATTTTTTTAAAAAAGAATTCAGAACCATCAAAAATAAAAATATTTATAAAATTAAATTAAAAAATGTATTCAGAATCATTGGAAATAAAAATATTCATAAAATTACATCTTAAAAATGTTTAAAACCCTCGAAGATAAAGATATTCATAAAATCAAATTAAAAATAGGATCAAAACAGTCAAAAATAAAAATATAAAGTTACATTTTACATCATTAGTTAAATCCTAAAGTTACATTTAAAAGATGCTTAGAGCCTTTCGAAAATGAAAATATTCATAAAATAAAATTTCAAAAAATGTATTCAGAACCATTGAAAAAAATATTTATAAAATTAAATTAAAAAATGTATTCAGAACTATTGAAAATAAAATATTTATAAAATTACATTTAAAATAATGTGTTTAAAACCATCGAAGGTAAAGATATTCATAAAATCAAATTTATAAAATATGGTTGAAACTGTCTAAAATAAAAATATTCATAAAATTAAATTTAAAAAATATATTCAGAACCACCCAAAATAAAAATATTCAGAAAATTACGTTTCAAAATGTGTTTAGAACCATCGAAAATGAAATTATTTCATAAAATCAAATTTAAAAATGGGGTCGATCCATCTAAAATAAAAATATCCATAAAATTAAATTAAAAAATGTATTCAGAACCATTGAAAATAAAAATATAAAATTACATTTAAAAATGTTTTGAAAACCCTCAAAGGTAAAGATATTTGTAAAATCAAATTTAAAAAATGGGGTCGAAACTGTCTAAAATAAAAATATTCAAAAAATTAAATTTAAAAAATGTATTCAGAACTTGAAAATAAAATATTTATAAAATTACATTTAAAAAATGTGTTTAAAACCATCGAAGGTAAAGATATTCATAAAATCAAATTTATAAAATAGGGTCAAAATAGTCTAAAATAAAAATATTTATAAAATTACATTTATAATAAATGTATTCAGAACCATTGAAAAATAAAAAATAATCATAAAATTACATTTAAAAGATGTTTAGAGCTTTTCGAAAATGAAAATATTCATAAAACCAAATTAAAGATGTGGTCAAAACAGTCTTAAATGAAAAACTTAAATAAAATAAAATCAAACGAAAGAAATGAGGTCAAAATAATCAAAAATAAAGATATTCATAAAATAAATTTAAAAAATTGGGTCGAAACCATCTAAAATAAAAATATATTCATAAAATTAAATTTAAATAATGTATTCAGAACCATTGAAAATAAAAATATAAAATTACATTTAAAAATGTTTTGAAAACCCTCAAAGGTAAAGATATTCATAAAATCAAATTTAAAAAATGGGGTTGAAACTGTCTAAAATAAAAATATTCATAAAATTAAATTAAAAAACAAGGTCGAAACTGTCCAAAACTAAAAAGTAATTAAATTAAACTAAAAAAGACAAGTTGAAAAGCAACGAAAATAAAAAATAATTTAAACTTTGATCAAAATTGTCCGGATAAAAACGGCTGGGAGAAACAAAGCGGGATCAAAACAATACGTACCAACCTTCTTCATGTACCTTTGGCAGACCATAAAGTTTAGCAGGTTGAGAGCCCATTGAACGTAGCTGATCTGCTACTTTTTTATTTAAATGATTAATTTTCGACAATTTTAACAATGATGAACACAAAAAATCATCATCCTTCAACGGAGGCAATTTTACATTTTTCCTAAATTTCTCAATTTTTTCAAATCGCAAATATTTTCAAAATATTATTTATTTTATTAAAATAATAAAAATCTTTCATTAGTACCAACCCATTCCCTTTTTCAGATTTACAAATATTGATTTGTTTCTTGATTAGATCTCTTAGAATTAGAGTCTTTGTTACACTGACATTCATTTTGTTTTAAATATTTGTTTGTACTGTTTAAAAAAGCGTGTTTTAAATTATCAAAGTCCGCGCTTTTATTTATTTTGGAATAATTTCTGTTAAAAAATTAAACAACCCTTCAACTTTTGATTTATTAAATTTTGATTTAAAATTTATTAAATCTATTAATAATCTTTTTAACCCCATGGACCAAATAATAAATTAAATTAATTGCAATTATACCAATATGAATTTTATCTATTAGGTGTATAAATAATTAATTTCGTATTTGTTATCACTTTTATACTTAAATAAATGGTTTTTTAACAAAAAAATACGAAATTAATTAGTTGTACACCCAATAATTGTAATTTCTTTCTGAAAAAGATATTTTCTCTTAATAAAATTATTAACAAAAAATACGTATTAAATAGTTTATTTTATCGACAAATTAGTTTCATTAATACCAAATTATCGATTATTTGAAATGAACAGTAATTACAAATTGCGACAGTGTATCGACGCTCACGAACAGGACGTGAAAACCGTATTCGTTTCAACGGAAACCAACGGGGTTTTTTCTGCGTCCCGCGATTTATTTGTGCGATTTTGGATGGAAGAAGATCGCCAATTCAAACAACAGCAACAATATCGATTCCACAAGAGCTACATCTCGGTGGTGCACTTCATGGGGCCGTGTGAGAGGTATCGCCATGGGGTGATCTTGTCGGCCGGCTACGACAAGATCATCCAGGGATACGCGCCCAATACTGACGAGCTGCGGTTCTCTCTGCAGGCGCACTCCAATACCGGTAAATAATCGATCGATTTGTTCACACAAACACAACTGTCGAGAATTTCCATTTGTTTGCTCTTGAATTTTATATAAATTAATTAAATATCACAAATTAAGTCATAAATATTGATAAATACAAAATAAATATTTTAAATATAAAAGCCCGACAAATTTTGGTTTTGAAAGACATTAATGTCCGCTATTAACAAAATTTTTAATGCATAATATATTAATGAATACAAGTATTTAATCAAATATGTTTTGACCGTCCTTATTAAAGACTTGACTCCACTTCTTGGCAAACTTTTCGATTCCCTCTCTTTTTTCAACTCTTTTCCAACTAAAACTTTTTGCAGAGATCCAAACAGGTAGTAATCCGATGGGACCGTGTCTTGACCATGTGGTGCGTGAGGTGAGACCTCCCACCCAAACTCTTTGATCTTTTGTTTAGTCATTCTTGCAACATGTGGCCGAGCGTTTTCTATTGACAAGGGATTACCTGTTCCCGTTCAGATTTTTATTCAGCGGATCTAATTGGGCACTAAATACTTCATTCGTGACAGTTTGGTTAGGGTAAGATTTCCCAGTACACTTAGCCGTCATCAAAGACTTCATTGTTTTTATTTTTTAATTAAATAAGAGTTGATTAATGCCTCTTCATATAAAATGTGCAAATTAAAATTAATTAAATGTTTAACTAGCTCAAGGTGTTCAAAAATTTGTTATAACAAGCGGACATTAATTTCTTTCCAAACCAATACTTAGAGTCCAAGATCAATTGGGTTTTATGTTGAGTTATTAATTGTCTTCATTTACGTGAGCCTTCATTAAGTCATATAAAATTGACGTTTGCCTTTCTGTCAGTCAATTAGCAAAAGTGAAAAATCATCTAAAATGAAAGCGAGAAAAGAAGTTCCAAATGAAAGTTCTTGACAATTTTCCGAACAAACGGAAATTTATTTCAATAATTAATGTTTGGTCGATTTCTAGTGACATCAATTGCAAGTAATTCGAACGGCTACCTCATTTCTGGATCCATGGATGGTACTGCTATTTTATGGGACCTCGATAAATGCGTACCCTCTCAAATCTTCAAAGGTAATGTTCGATTTATATTAGAGTTTGTGTTGTAAATACGGATGGATAAAAGATTTTTGATAATAGTTCTAATTCTCTTGGCGAATTTTCGACCTTTATTAAACATTTCTTAAATAAGCAATATTGAACAAATATCACTACAAAGAGAGACTTAACTGAAACTATACGCCATGTTTGAACAATGTCCTTTTGTTTGTCATTTATGCGTTCTTTTATCTTTCATTTGATTGGGATAATAATTTGGATAACTAGAGGAATGCTGATATCTTGGAAGTATTGCAGCAGCAATCAGTGGGTCTCCTTTAATCAAGGACCCCTTTATTACCTTTTAACGTAATTAAACAAAGCAAAATTTCTGCCTCTAGTCAATAACTGTGCTCTATAACTGACATCTTAAGCTGGTGTTTTTATTCACTTTTGTTATTATATTTTTAGAACATCACGCCTAGGATTGGAGATTAGAATTCCCAAATTCAGAACTTCGTAGACAAATTCATATTCTTTATTTTAATTATTCTTTCCTTCGAAATGAAGACAAATCATATTCCCGGACAAAGATTTTCTTATCGTTATTTTTCATAATTCTTTTCCAAATGCCACTTTAGGATAGACTAGGTAAAACTTCTGCGTCTTCGTGCATTAGGCTGCGACACTCTTGCTGCTTGCTTCTTTGAGAGATTATATTGTGCAATTAAATTTGCAGTTGAGATAATTGGCAAATATTATTGGATATTTACGGCGCTACGTCTTTACTTGGAATACTCGGCAGTCTACTTTATGAGGATGAATGGTAGGCAGACCTGTACGTTTCCTAGTAGTATGTAAACTACTCCCTTCGACAAAAGCAAAACATTTGTATTTATAAGTATTCTGATTTTCTTTTTTCTTTTTTCTTCGTCGGACCGAATCCTTATTTTAAATAATGTCATGTATACTAAGTATTAATTATCATTCCATTAATGTAAATCAATAAAACTTTGTAATTAACGAGTCTTCAAACAGGACATAGTCATGGAATCTGGTCACTCATTCTTTTAACGAGTTTGCCTGATTATTTTCTAACGGCCTCCGCTGACAAAGATGTGTGCCTCTGGAATATCCGCGATAATGACCGAATCGTAGAAAAGTTCTCTGAACACACGGATTGCGTACGAGGACTCATGGAGCTGCCACAGAGCCGCCGATTCTTGTCGTGTAGTAACGACAGCTCCATACGAATGTGGTGCCTGGTAACCAAGAAGCTAGTAAGTGTTTTCAGCGGCGGTCACACAGACACAGTGTACGCACTTGGACGAATCTCTGATGATAGATTTGCGAGTGTCGGTGAGGGTGATCGATTATGTGTGTGGAGCATCCACTGCAACTCGGCCCCACTTCAGTCGATTGTAATACCTGTCCAGTCCATTTGGTGCATTTCCGTGCTCCAAAACGGTGATCTCGTGATCGGGTCCGATGATGGGTATATTCGCTTGTTTTCGGAACACGCTGCGCTCCAATCGGGTGAAGAACAACCTCAGAAATCTAGTATAAAACAAGATAAATCAATCGAAGATTCTAGTATCTTGACGTTGCCGATTGTTGGAATTGAAATGTTGAGTCTTCCCGGACGGAGTGAAGGAGAGTTGATGAAGGTCCAGGATGAGGATAGCTACGTGTTGTATGAGTGGTCCACGGGACAAGAGCTCTGGATCAAACGCCGTGTTCTCTCAGATAATGCTCAGATCGCCAAGAAAACTGCTAATGTGAGATAGAATTATCATTGTTTAATTTGATTAATTAATTTGATTTTATTATTAATTACAATAATGATTACTAATAAGATAATTTAATAATTTTGCTCTTATTGATTGTGGGAAACGCTTTCAGCCCATAATGTTTTTCGAAGACATTCACGAAATTCTGGAATATGTAATAATTATTTTACTCAACTGAACAAATTAATCTTTTCAAGTCCAAGCATAATTACAATCAAGCTTAAATTCATACATACCCCTTCTAAATAATGAAAAACTGAGAGCAATCAATGTTTTTCAAATAAATTGCAGTCTTAATAGTTTAAGAATCAGTAAATGTTATTATTAAGAGCAAATCTGTATCAGTTTATCACGAGAACTTGTCCAAAAATCAATAAACTGAGCAAATTCTATGTTCAATATTTTTATTCATTTTAAAATTCGCAAAGCACACTTGCTGTGAACGGATAATATCCAGCACTGTAAAAAACAGAATGACAGATGGTACTTAAACTTCATGTCAATATGGACGACATTTGTGTCAACTGAAGGACAACGAAAATTCTGACAATTGCCTTAAGTGACCATTTTAAATAACCAATTCCAGGTGCGTTCTTGTCAGAATGTATGTATACTATTTCCAAGTCATTATAATTTTCCAAATCAATAGTATTCTTTTTTAAATATTTTCATTATTGTAATAAAAAATATTTCTTTTAAAATATTTAAAAAAATATGCTGTTGATTTCGAAAAATATACTAATGATTTGGAAAGTTATACTAATAATGTGACAATTGTAATTTTTTTTATAAATAGTTGTTTTTTAATTGACATTTTTGCAAAGAAAAATATTTTTAAAATATATTACATAACTATCAAGTTCAACATCCTCCAATCAACATACAACATCAATACATTCACACATTCATACAATTTAAAATATTTATAGCACAACGAACTAAGTTTTATTGCAAATAAACACCCATGACCTATAATCGTAAAATGTTTGACAGTAATTATGCAAATATATACACAGTATGGCACCATTGTACGTATTTATGGAAATTAAAATTTAAAATGTAATTACTAAGATAGTAAAAATGTAAGTTGAAATTGTTAAATCAATAAATACGTAAATCATGAAATAAAATTTAAAAAAATAAAATTTTTAGAGTCATGTTTATTGTACATTTAACGACATTAAAATCTTTACAAAATACAAAAAATTAATATATTAAACCTTTTTTTAAGGTTTGTTTTGTAACTTAATATTATACACTTGAATAATATCTAGCTTAAGCTTTAAACTGTCAAAAATTTATATCAAATATATTATATTAAGATATTCAATTTGAAATTATTTTGTTAATTAATCTCTTTTTTTATTTTCCTAATCAACACAGACTCACGAATTTGAGTTTTCAATAGACGTCATCGACGGTGAACCTCCTCTGAAGTTACGATATAACCGCTCACAAGATCCTTGGCTTGTCGCTAAAAAGTTCCTGGATGATCATAATTTAAGTCCAATGTTTCTGGATCAAGTTGCAAATTTCATCATAAGCAACACATCGCAACCGGGTGGTGGTAACCAACTTGGACCGGGACAACCCCAACATAATACTGACGTATTTTGTGATCCCTTTACTGGTGGTAGTCGCTACCACTCCACAGAGACCGCTCCCACTAATCCAACCACAGGAAATGATGATAGATTGTACCCACATCGCTCCTATCTGCGATATGACCAGATAAATGCGGCTGGATTATCAAAAAAAGTCAGAGAAATCTGTGATAAGCAGTCTCACAATCTCCCCGATTATGTGCTATCATCAATCCAGAGTATCAGCGAGTTGAATGAGGATCAATCACTGAGGTTGTGCAAATGGGTACTCGAAACGATTCCGGAATGGCCTGACGGTACTAATTTTATCATTATTTAAAGTCATAAAAATAATTCGTAAATAATTTGCTTTATATTTGTTAAAATTATAAATAATTATTGCATTCATCAACAATCAATCAAATGTTTCATTAAAATATCATGCTCTTATCGACAATTTATTCCTGAACATATTGATATTTCTAGTTTAGGAACTTCGATCATAACTACTTATTAATTATTAGGTCATTACACATTGAATATCGGATTTTATTACAAAACCAGAATAAATATTCAACGAAGATGAAGCACATTCAATCAATGGCATATTCATCGTCATTTTCTTTGACACCTTCTCCTTAGAAACGAGATTTACTAAGTCTTGTTTATAAAAATTCTGATCTTTAGAATCGAAAAACTCTTGTATACCGTTTTTTAATCCATCCAGTGAAAAAGTATCTTTCTACTTAGATAATGTTGCATCGATCTGAATAAATGAAAAGCAGATGATGCAATTTCCGGACTATAGGGTGCATATGGTAGAATTTCTCACCTATTCTCCTGGATTTTACTGCGCTTCTTCTTTGCAACTTGCGGCTTTGCGTTGTTGTGTTGCAAAATCACACCTTTCCTATTTGATATTGCCGGAAGTTTAATAAAGATTTAGTATTTCAAGCATACTAATTGAGCACCATAAAATTCACCACCACACGTATTACAGAACGTTTTGACCAGGAATTATGGATTTTGTAGTTGACGATGAAGTTTGACCAGGTGATAAGCATTTCCTACGTCTTTTAAGATTATCATACATCGTTTTTTTCCAGAAACGGGTCATTCCTCTGTTTGGAAAGCAAGGAAGAGTAGATTGCTAACTGCTAAACTTTATGTTGTTAAATAAGTTGGTGTGGTACCCACCACCAGCTCTATTGACTTTGCCTATTTCTTTAATATGGCAGAAAACTGTCACTGGGTCCATTCCTGTTTTATTCACTATCTCATCTAACACCTACTTCGTTTCTTCTTCGATTATAATGCAAAGAGTTTCATCATCCATTGCTGATCTACGGCCTGGCACGGGTTCATTTTTAGAGCTTAAATTACCGCTTCTAAATTTCGAGAATCATCTTTGGCATTTCCTTTGCAATATTCATAGAGCATGTAATGTCACTGCCATTTCCGTATCACTTGAAATAATGTTACGGTTCTTGCAAAACAATAGAGAAGAGATGTTAGTTTAACAAAAACGTATAAAACAAAAAATGTGGTTCTAAAATTAGGTGGTCTGCAGTCAGTACACACAAATACGACATCCAATATTAAATGACCTAATATTTAAAGATTTCTTAAAATTTTTTATGTTTTTTTTTCATTAAAATTTGTATATTTTTTGGTTGGCTTCTCATCTTTCTTCCACGAATCGATTTGCCTCTTTTTATAATATATCATTCAGACCACTCTCAGTTTAAAACAATATTAAAATTCATAAAAGTTTTTTTACTATGAATAATTGATCAGAAATTTCCATACATTTTCTTTTTCTCATTTTTATCGTGTTCACCTCAAATTCGCAAATCGATATATACTTAATTTCACAATTCGATCTATACTTTATTTCCGACCAGAATTCATACCGAATAATAGTTCGAAATTGCGCCTTTTCCATTTTTAAAAAATACGGATTATTAAAACAAGTTATCAATAATTTTAATGAAAGAAAGAGTCGGTAAATTGCCAAAACAATTCTAGATCAAAAATGTTAACATCATTAAAATTTGGAATACTCGAACAAATATAAAAAATGTTTAGAAATGATCTTGACCTAGTAATTTGATTTTAAATAACTTTTTTTTATTTATTGTCATTTCTATAATACATTTTGTAAAATAATAATTAATAATATCTTTTATAAAAATAATGGTTTCAGATCAATTGTTTCCGCTGGTGGATACATTAAGAATGGTCGTTAGGGGTTTCTCAAGCAACTCAACATTTTTCTCTGATCACCAGGTCGTCTGGAAACTTATTTCGCGATCAATACACTCAAAATCAAAAGCAAATTTGTTGACGATTGCGAAGCTGTTGGTTAATGGATTTCTAAAACCTGTTGGCGAGAGTGCAGTCTCTATGATGTTTCAGTTAATCATTGACTCACTGCGAGAAATTTTTCTCTTATCGAATTCGGATAAAAATATCATAGTGAGTTTTTTCTGTTACATGTATTAATCTAGTTATTGATTGATAAAACACTTTATCTCCTTCAAGAACGATGTCTATGATATACTTAGTATTACCCAAGAAATGATCATAATTATGTTTATATTATTTATAAAAAAATGTATACGTTCTGTTAACACTTGTTAAAGGGTCATTAAATAAATACAAGGCGGGTGGTTATAATTGAATTATCCTGAAAATCCATATATTATATCATTTTCCTGGTAAAAATGGTAAGTCAATATATCTAATTGCAGTATAAATGGTGAAAAAATGTATTCTAATTCTTTTTAAAGTATTTTTCTAAGAATTCCAAGAATTGCCATTATCATTGACTTGACTACTATACAGCGTACGTAGATATTGATTTTGGCTTCCCATATATCCTAACACCAGTAGAAATTGCTGTAAATATGGGCTGCTCCAAATTTGCAGTGTTCCGTCTGCTAAAACAACATTAACAGACTATGAGCATTGTAAATCTGAAGAAAGGCCGGTGTGATAGAAAGAAACTCATTGGAGAGCGACATTCAAATCACATAATTATACTCAGCAAAATGGATCCGAAAATGACATCTTTGGAATTGAAAGAAACAATTGTTTAGCCTGCATCTAATGTATCACCACGTCGAATTCGAGAGCATTTGCAGCATGTAGAACGACTGCATTGCTCACAAATCGAATGATGGCACAATGAATTCAGTTGGCAAAGCAACATGTGTACTGGATAACAGACACATGGAGCAAGAAATTTCATGATTCAGGAATCATCCCAAGGCAATACTTAGTAAAGCTTTCATTCATAGACATCGTTCGTGATTTAGATAAAACAGTGTTTTTCAAATATTATCAGAACTTTTAATAATAGTTTATCTTTATGAACTTTTCTTAATCAATTATCGATTATTTGATAATCCATTGATCAGATTGCAGTGGCATCTTGGTGTGTGAATGCGAGCGTGTATCTGGCTTCACGGTTCGATGACATCAATAGGGGAGCCGTCATTAATTTCTGTCTCGAAATCATGCCACAATGTGAATCAATCGGTTATGTGGACGCTGTTCATCGAATATTGATCGCGCTTGGTACACTCGTGTGTCGGAACGAGTCGTTCGAAATCCGAGAGTCTCTTACGATGAATATTTGCCAGCAGATCAATCGATCATGCAAATCATTCACGGAAGAGAGCAAGTGGGGAGCCAGTGTGACCAGGTATTGTAAACAACTTACAGATTTGATGTCCAAAGTAGAATTTATTACTCTTTAACTGGATCGATTTGATATTTTTGCAAGAGAAAAATTGAGAAATAGACGTGTTTTTTATTTTGATCAATATAATTGATATTGTTTTAATATTTTCGTTTTAATTCGTTTATGTATCTAATACTAAGTTACATTGAGACTCGATTAGATCGTTTAAAGTTATCATTACTCAAACTTTAATCGGGCTTTATTTTTCAATACAAAACATTGTAAGTGGTTCCAAATTATTAGTATATTTTTAAATGTTTTATATTGTGTTATTCAACAAATCGGGCATTAGCATAGGATAATAAGACTCTCATCACTCAATACAGTTGGATTGTTAATTGTAAATTTACAATTATTCGTTGTTTTGGTTGCGCAATGGAAGCGCAACTTTCGATCCCCCCCGACGAATTAATGGAGGGAGGACGACTTTTGTAAAACCTTTATTTATCGTTATTTTAAAATAAATAAATATTTTAAATAAAGGTTTTACAAATTAAAAAATAAATAAATGACAAAATAAAATAACAAAGAACACATAAAACTATATTAGTTAATTAACAAAATGACAAAAAAAATAATCACAAAATTTCCCAATTAAGTCCAAAAAAACTGGATTGTTTGACCGGCTTTGAGTTGTGTCTTGTTTGAGGCGATAATTAATTGTGATATTTAAATCATTGAAATAATATTTTTAATCGATTTTTTGATATAATAATATTACAATAACACTACCAACAATGTTTTTTTGGAAATTCAAGAAAAATAGAATAAAAAAACACCTTTTAGTGTATTAAAATTTTTCGTCACAACACAAACACAATCACCATTCCTCAGAGATTTTACACAAAAAACACACAAAGAAAATAACCACATATACTCAAAAATCCCCCGTATTGGTGGAAAATCAAATAGACAATAGACTAACACAAGAATACGGAGTATTTTATGTGCTGACTTTATATGATTTTTACATTTCTGATGTTGACTATTTTCTCTTGATTGTTTATTTCTACTGTGACAGTATTGTTGTTGGTTTTTATGATTTAGTATGCTCCTTCGTATTTTTCGTCAAAGTTTCTTGTATTTTGTATTTTTACGAAGACTATTTTATTTATGTATCTGTCTGTAGGCGTTATCTCTTATGTCTCTGTAATTTTTTAAGCATATTAAATTTATACTTTGTTTCCGTTAATTGTTCGAATGGTGTTTTGAGGTCTGTGTTGTTGGGTTTTAGTTTTAACTCAGTGCAAGTTTCTGGAAGTTTTCTCGAGTCAATTATTGTTATTGCATTTAGTTCTCAGTGTTTATTTCATGTATCTGTGGAAGATTTCCACTTTACCGTTTGCTTGTGGATTGTATGTTGTTTTTACTTTTTTGATGTTGAACCTATCGCAGAGTTCTTGGAATTGTTTCGACTGAAATTTATTTCCTTTGATCGCTGATCATTCTTTTGGATGGTCCGTAACGTGCTATCCAGTTTTTCGTGACCTTATATGTGAGCCCCCTATACTGGTGGAAAGGAAAAGAAACTACAGTCCCAGGAAACAGAGACTCGTTTTAAGAGTTGTTAGCACGAATATGCAAAATACAAGAAATCAGGATGCGGTGTACCTCATTAATTTAATTCGTTCTCTGTCATAAATCACATTGTACAAGGAATGCTACGGATCGGAATCCATATCACTCGTCCCCGTGGAAAATCGACCCGACCGAAACCGGTACCATCACTCCCGATGCAATGGTGTTCAATAAGTGGACATGACTGCACCAATCGGACCGATAGAAACTGGAAGTTCACACTGTTCACCACTCCGCAACATAACGAACCGGTCGGACCTAGTCCGGCTCGGTCATGCGCAATCTGGCGGCGATGTGTCGAACGGTGACACTGGGTCAAATCGGTACACAGCCGCTGTTAAAAGGACACATCGATCTTTTCATGTACTGAGTTCCTGCACAATTAAGAGGTGCTGGTTGCCGCAATTCGGTTCGGCAGCCGAAACCTCAATCATTTTTGATACTGTTTGACACTATTTTTGTAGCCTCTTTTGATTTTCTCGTGTGATTCTATGACGTTCCCAATTTTTTGATATTCACCGCATTTCTCTCATATATTATTTTATCACTTTTTCTTCATTTATACACATACTTCGCCAGTTTACTGATCACCTCTAAAGGCCCTTTGTATTTCGGCATATCGATTCCTTTGACTCACGGTAGCATCCTAACCAGCACTAAATCACCAATTGCCAAACTGGTCCATGAACCTACTATAGCTGACGTTTTAACTTTTTATTTGATCTTGATCTTTTGGCTAACTACGTGTAGAACTTGTTGAAGCTCGGTGATATATTTGTTATAGTTTCCCACATTTGCTGGACTCAATTTCTTTTCCGAGTAGAACGAACTCATTTTCAGACCAAATATAACGTCAAATTGTGAGAATCCAGTACTTCTACTATTTTATTTCTTAGTGCAAATTAAACAAAGAAAATTGCCACTTCCCATTTACAGCCAGATGACTTGGTTGTTGCGTAAAGTATGTCTTACTGTACCAACTTGTCATTTAGCCACTCACAAAATACCCAGGTAAAGCTGGGAGATGCTCCATTCTGTTGGGAATAAATGTATAAAGAGTTGTTTTTGCTTTGGAGCTGGGGATAAAAATGTGTCAAACATCTCTAGATAACATGATTGATATTTCGGCTCTAAAAGATAATCGGTTTTTGAAAAGTATTGATGGTATGAAAACGAACAAAAATCAGAATTTTTTATTGATTATCATTTTCAAAGTCTGAAATATTTCTGTATATTTTAATTAAAAGTCAAAAGAGCACGATTAGGGAATCTTACTCCAATCGAAAATTTTCTAATTCAGAAGATTCAAAATTAATGCTTAGCCAAATTAACATTATTTAAGAGAAATGACTTAGGTAGGTATATATTTTAGTATAGGTATATGTGGTTAAAGTTAAGCATTAAAGTTAACTGTACAAAAAATGTAAGTTATATTTAAAAATCAAACCATAAGGTTTCCGTTAAATGCATGTGTTAAATATAAAATAATATCTGGAATAATTTATTAAAATGCAAAGTAACAAGGAATTAAAATAAAATAAAATATGGACTTTGTGTTCAACTATTAATACAATTAAAACAATGAAATCTTCAGACGATGAGCCCTTTAGATTTGACCCTCCCTCTAACAGAGGGTCTCGTAATATCATCTCAAATCAAATGTCGCTCCTTCATTATCTCTGATCGCCTTATAACCCCATCATTCGAGAACAACCCTTTTGAACGAGACATGACACCAGTTTTGTTTTTATTTCTATTCATCAGTCATAATTCTGCTTCTTCATTCCTCTTTCTTGTCCATTTTTAAATTTATATTCCTACTTAAGGGATAAATGTTTATCAATATAAAGAAAATATTAAAGGAATTACCGACAGAAATACTCATATAGAAATTTCTATGTAAGAATGAATGAATAAAATATACATTTTTAGAGTTCGATATGATTAAAATGGTGAACACCGAATTCATCTTTGAAGAATACGAAGAACACCGGTTGGAAAATAGACTATGTCAAGATAAGTGTTAAAAAGAATAGTTCAATATGTGAAAGGAAAATTAAACTCATATATGAAAAAAGTGATACTATTTTGAGATGAAGATTTTTTCAGAAGAAGTTTTGAGAAGGATGTGCTGCTAATGAGGGACACTTTTGAATGTATCTCATAGTGTTACTTATAAGGTAGTTTGAATAATTCTTAAGTTGATAGCGACTCGATCTCGTTGAAAATATTTTGATATGTCCCTAAATCGAAGTATCCAAATCTGTAGCAGTTATCTTTCCCAATCTGGTAAGCTTCCTTATCAGGTCAATACTCGATCATATAGTTTAAAATAAAAATGTGATCAGCTAAGATCTATATTACTATATATATATATATATATATATATATATATATATATATATATTGTGTTACTTTTACGTTCAGTTCTTATGAAGAAAATCGAACAATTTATTTGGACGGCTAACTAGATCATACAATGTAAAGTAAATGCTTGAATTTAAGAGTTAAATAAATAAAACTTCCTGAGAATCCACATGGACGTTCAGCTGATAACTGCAAAAGATAATAACTTATGAACCTTAAATCAGAAATACAAATTTAAATAAATTGATATTTTGAAAACACAATCGATTGTATGATCAAAATTTCTTGATCCAAAATGAGTACATGTTTTACCCACTAAATTTTGATAACAAGTCGAAATATCTTTTAAAGAAGGAATATAAACATTCAAGAAGTCATAAGTGATGTTGTATCATAAGAGACTTTTTTATAAAATTTTATATTTTTATACAAAAATTATTTCGAAAATAAAAAAGTATGTTTATAATGTAATGAATAATTAAACACGAGCAAAAAACCATCATGATGACGAGTGAGCTAAATTTTCGTCATTAAAAGTTTCTGTTTTATTTATATATTTATTTTTCAAAATCCATTGGAAGCCTTTTCTCAAAATTTCAAATTAATGTTTCTTAAAAATCGATTTTTCTGTTGTGAAGGACAGGTTCACTCTTAAAATTTTTGAAATAATTAACTTTTATAAAGAATTTCTAAAATAAGGAAATATTTAAAATGAAAAGTTTTTCTAAACAATTATAATTAAAAAATATTTTTAATTAATTTTAAAAGTTATTTTTGGAAAAAGTTGCATTTTATTTTGTTAAATAAAACTTGAAATGAAATTAATTGTGAAATAACTGATTTTTAAAATAATTGATTTCAAATAAATATATAGAACCAAGGATAATTATGTTTTTTATTAATTTTAAAATGTTATTCTGAAAAATAAATTAAAGAAATTTTTGTTGCCAGAGATATAATTTTAAAAACAGATAATTTTAAATTTTAAATTCAATTTGAAATTCTGTAAATTAAAAAGTCAATAAAGAATTAATTAAAAATATATATAAAAAACAGCCATTAAAAATTTTATAATTAATGAATCGTAATAAAATAATAAAAATTTTAAATATTGGGATTTATTTTTTCTATTTAAATTATATAATACTAATGGACTTTTAATTAAAAAAATGAGTTAAAACTTTAAAATAAGTTTAAATGATATCTTTTGTAAAGTTAATTAGACATGTAAAAGAAATGAAACGAATAAACTAGTTAAAATAATTTTAGGTAATAAAATATTTTTTAAAAATCGAAATATTGATAATAAATAAAACGTTAAGCTCTTTTTTGTTAATTTAGGTAAAATAAATTTTGTTGATTTTGTATTTTATTTCAAATTAAATTTTATCAAATAGTAAAATGTTAATCTATAAAATTAATGGAAAAAAATTCAATTTTTCAAATATCGTTTTTAATAAATAGTTTATGAGTATTTATAATCCCATGTTTTTATGTATAAGAAATCTGGTCAAAAGAAAATGAAAGAAAAGTTCCTCGACGAAAAATTTGTTTAAATAATTGTTATTTGTGTTATAAATAAATTTTGGTGTAATGAATTATAATCTTGATCAAGAACCCAACATCTGCCTTGAAGGGTCACCAACTACTTTACCATGTTTTCCACATAAACATAACATAAAAACATTTAAGACAAATATTATTTAATTTTTTTTAGATTTGAATTATTAATAAAAATTTTATTTGTAAATAAAATGTTGATATTATTTATTAATAACGAAACATTTGTAATTTATACTTTATTGATTTTTAGCAATATACCCAGTAAATAAGTGATAGAAATAGTCATTTATCAATTGAATTAATACGTTATTAGTACTTTCAAAAAAACTCACAGAATTTCTTGTAGAAATCATCGATATCCGAATTATTCGAATTAGGTGTTGATTTAACAGTCTGTCAAACAGTATGATTTTCTGTCGATTTCGTCCGCTTCCCGGTGTCTTTATGCAATGCCACTTCTCCGAAAGAATCGTCTCGATGTTGGTTATCCAGATGGACCACGTACTTAGCTGGATCATCTCCTGTTGCACTGCCATTTCGTATTTTGATCATAGTAAACTTTGAGTGTGATCGACAAACCAACATTTTATACAAGTCTTTAAACACTTAACAAATAAGTATATTTAATTTAAATTGTCAAAACAAATTATAAATTCCTGCATTTTTTATAAAAATGAATAGTGCGAATAAACAACGACTAAATTTAAAAACCAATTTTTATAAAATGTAGTTTTTGTAAGTAGTATTACGTACATATTCAGAAGTATTCGATCCGCTAATTTTGTAGGGTACTTTCGTACCCCTTTAGGATCGAGATGGTAAATGAAACAATTAGTCAGTGACTTTGCTCGGAAGAATGAACAGCTAAAATATATTTTGAAATAGATAAATTTTGTTTTTAATAAAATTTTTATTTTTGTTAAATGATTAAATTGGAAAACAAACATTTAATTCGTTGTCATAAACTTTGCATTTGATGTTTAAATAATTGTATGTAAACAAAATATTTTAAATCTAAAGGTTAGGAAAAAATTTGTTTTCTTTTTGTTACTTTTTAAATTTTAATGTATGTTTTTAAGATGTAAGAAATACGATTGATAACTTTTGGTTCATATTGAGAGGAAAAATCGAAATAAAATTCGGAATTGATGAAATTCTGAATTTTTCCTCTCCTAAAACTTTATTCCTCTTTAATCACAAAAGGAAGGCAAGCAAAAAGGTCTAAGGTAAAGAGAAGTACAAGAGCATTTGTTGAATGTTTGATTATAGCAAGAAATGAAGAAAGTACAAGAATGGAAGACGAAGAAATAAAGAGTCATAAATGGTTGATTAGCTAAAGAGAATTATAAGTTTGTTGTTTTCCTTTGGAAAAGATACTTGAAGAAAAGGTCCCATTTCACAAGTGATATTAGGTGTACAAGTATGAAATGCGGATTAAATTTTGAAAAGAAATACGTTAAAAACAAAAGAACGATAAAAAAAGCTTTATTCAAAATATGCTCCATTACTAATGATACAT
>MQRK01212584.1:7606-21869 GCA_001938485.1 Girardia tigrina | reverse complement strand
TTTGCGAATCATCTTCGTCCAACAAAGCTTGCAATTCCACATCTTCGAAACCTTTTCCTGGTTTCCCATGGTCCTTATCTGCAACATCAAAGTCACCACCATGGAAGCGCCGAAACCATTGTTCACATGTATCTTGCGTTGGGGTATATTCACCATAAGCTTCTTGGAGTAATCGGTATGATTCAGCAGCAGTTTTCTTTAGATGGTAACAACAAATTAGTACCGTCCGCGAATGCTCCCTGCTTGGCATAAATTTGGACATCTAAAGAAAAATTGTTATTGTTATAAAAAAACACAGAAATACAACAATTATTAAAACGCTTTATCAATTTATGAGTTACGTATGAGACACTACATAATTACTCAATATTATGACATCATTGCCTAACCATTGACCTACTTTTTGCATTGTGCACAATCCGTTTTCTGAAATCCGCATTTCATACTTGTACACCTAATATAATTAACTAAGAAGCAAATATTCTCTTTCTTTCAAGACAATCCTAAGATTGGAACGAAGAAAATTGAAACAAATTTAATTAAATCTTAAAACATTATTCTATGGGAACGGTGTTTCTAAACCTAAGTTTGGAAACTGTCGAAACTTACGTAAATAGCGTTGTCATACGTCAATTGTAACATGGTATACCTCAAAGTCCACATGAATCGCACGAAAATTCTTTCTTTGCTATAAAAGAAAAATCACAAAATTTGTCAATATAAACCGATTCAAAGCAAAATTGTCTCTAAAATATAAATATGTAAATAAAGATTACATTTTTGATTTTCTTACTTCAAATCGAACAACGGTATCCATCTGACTTGAAGTAGAAGAGGTTCAACTTCCATAGTTTTTAAAAAATAATAAGGCTTATTCAAGAGATAGGATATGTATTTATAAACTATGTTAAAATCCCGTGAAAACATTGAACCAAGATCCATAACATGAGCTTTTTTTTCAAATCTCAAACTATATGCAAGGTTTACTCTTTTTTCCATTCTTTTTATTAGCTTGCTTTCCATATATATATATATATATATATATATATATGTGTGTGTGTATCCATGGAATTCAGAAACCTATTTTTGATGGCTTTTATTCAATCAATTTTCTCCAAAGTTTGTACATTTACTCACTTTCGATAACAATAAAGGATAATGTTAAAATTTGATCAAAAAAACTTTTTAGGGTGTCGAAATTTGATCGAAACGGTCCCATCGGAGTTCTTGAATAATATTAGCATAAAAGATCTACTTATAAATTTAAAGTAGTTTATATTACGAAAACTATAAATGGAGAAAAAAAATAAAAAAAGTCCAATAAACCGATATAAAGTGTAACTATTATATAAAAATAATATTTTTATATATCCATTCTTTATGCAGGCAGAACTCTGCTTGGCCAACAGAATTTTTATTTTTTTACTATTTTTTTTTGAAAATAGTTTCTTCAATAATAAAAGTTTCTATAGATTAAACAAAAATGTAATAAAAACATTAAAAAACTGCAAAAAATCTTTTCCTTGAAATTATTCGAAAGCTCAACTACCACCTTCACATGAGAAAAATTATTCGTGAAAACACTTACACATACACCACTCGTCCATTATAAAATGTATAGAGAATTGAAAATTGAAATTTAGTTAATTTAATTATAGAACTTTTAATTAAAAAAATATTTTCAAAAAAACAATAAAAAAATTTATAAAAATTCTGTTGGCCAAGTGGAGTTCTGCCAGCATAAAGAATGGATAAAACAATTTTTTTGATTTACTAGTTTACCCAAAAAGGTTTTCAAGAGTAAAGTATAAATGGTTAATCATAAAAAGAAATCGTAAAACCTAAATTTCCGAAAAAAAAGTTAAGCTTCGTAGATTTAATAAATATGATTAAGAAACCTTTTCGATAATTAATTGAACATTTACAATAATCCAAAAACATTAATGGCTGAATGAAGTATTCGTAACTAAAAATTCCCAAAATCTTCTAATCTGCAACGACTAACCAAGTTATTAAGAAAATTAAAAAATAAATAAAATAAATCAGTGATTTTCAAAGGATTTCTAATGGGGAACCATCTACAGTTTAAATTCACCCTGAGACAAAAATTAATAAACGGGGAACTTATGTGACTAAATGACCTGCTTCTTTTCAGTAAAAGTTATAAATTTTCCAAAAATGATTTGTTTAACTATTTAACCTCAAAGAAATCAATCTCAAGAGCATAATAAAGATCACTAAGGTCATTATATGCACAACACTTCTCTATGGATGCGAGAGTTGGACAATAAATCAGAAGATCATGGATGGACTTAATGCGTTTGAAATGAAGTGCTACAGGAGAATGCTGAAGATCTCCTGGAAAAAAATGAAGGCAAACGACTTTGTCTATAAGAGAGCGACAGAAATACCGGAATAAATATAAAAGACCATCAAAATAAGGAAGCTGAAATTTTACACCAAATAAGAAAACATGCACTAGCAAAGGTTATGTTTGCAGGAAAAGGGGAAGGAGAAAGATAAAAGAGGCAATTGACAGACGATTTAAAAGAATGGGGTAGATTGAGTATGGAATGTCAGAGAAATGAGGCTACAAATAAAGAGATGTGGCGAAGGCTTGTGCATAATTGGGTGCACCCACGGCCCAACGGCTAATTTCAAAAAGAAAAAGAAGTTAACACATACAGAAAGGGATTGTTGAACTACGAACTATGACATCTTAGTCAACCTGACTTTATTTCTAATAGAATCTATACATATGTATCACAAAGAACCTTCGATTAATTAATTAATAATTATAACACATGAATGAAGAGAGATGAAGAAGCATATTATAACAGACACGTCTAAAGTAAAGTGACCATGAGGTCTTCTTGTAGGAAACTCATTAAAAAATTGAATTAATTTGCAACATACTAAGGGAATTTAATGATTTAAAGAATTTAAACGTAAAATAAAAATATTTATAAACTTTATATTACTCTAAATTATTTAAAATTCATTTATTAAGTTAAAATGTAATATTTAATTTCAAAAATTTTATAAATTTATTAAAAAAATGTTTTTTAAATATTACCAAAAATTTCATAATTATTATGTTAAAAATCGATATGGGAAATTAAAAAAAATAATGTAGCAATATTTAAAAAAACGATAAATTTTTTTGAAAAATAATTAAATAATTTATTTTGAAGAAAAAATATTAAAAAGTCGTAATATATAATTACTAAATATATGAATATTTTAACTTTATCTTTCAAGAGATATAACAAATAAAATATAATTTAATTGATTAAAAAATACATATTTTATTCTTGAAATCTTCTAATTGAAAATACTGACAAAAAGAAATTTATGATTTAATATCGAAAATTAGTAAAACGTTTTATCGAATTAAATATTTTATTTTTTATATTCAATAATATCTATCGTCAGTGCCGGATTAAGCACAGTTGAGCCCAATAGACAATCTCACTTTAGGGGCCCCAACGAGAGTATCAGACCTATATTGCAATTTGCGAATTTATCTGTCAAGTACTTTCTTAGTATCTGTAAGTAGTTTAGCCTATTTTTCATTTCACTGTCAGTCGCGCAGCCGCTAGTAACGTATGTGTTGGTATGTTGTAATCAGACAACAATTTATATATTTTATATATGTAGTACTGCTTTTTTCTTTATTTAATTTTTTTATTAAGAAACCGTAAAATTAAATTCAGGTAACATATTCATAATTAATTGATTTTTACTAAAAGGGATACATCCAATGTATCAAAATTTAGTTATAAAAAATTTTAATTTAATTTTAAAATGTTAAAAATAATTAGTAGATATTTACCAAAAAAAGGATACATCCAATGTATCAAAATTTTGTTATAAAAACTTTTAAATTAATTTTAAAATGTTAACAAATGCAAAGAAAAGGATAAAATTTTAACAAATATTTTTTTTGATTAATTACAATACTACTAAATCTACTGAAGAATTCTTAATCCATTATTAATCCATTTTTTGTTGTATTTAGAAAATTTTTTAGAGGTGAAATCATCTGTGACTTAAATTAACATCAAATTCGAGAAACATACTTTTTACAACAAAATGTCTTAAAAAATACCCTTAAAAAATAAATATCACTTTTTTGATAAGTAATTACATCACATTGGTTGATACAATGAAAAGATAAGTAACGAGTACAAACGTATCACCGAACATACATTATCATCAACGGAAAAAGGAGAACACAGACAATACATATCACCTAGAAAGAGACCATTGAACATAGTAATAATATTTCACAGGACTCGTTTTCCATGATTTCTATTTACTCGTCATTTTTTCCTCTTTCCAGCTATCATTCTTACGGATTTCAAGAAAATTATCTATATCCCTAATATCTCAAGTCAGCGCTAAAAATTGAAGAGGAACAATGAATCCATATATTACCACGTAGAACCAATCAATTCAGGAAATCAGATGAAAGGAATCAACCTCTGAACGCGATACCAGAAAACAACGTAACTCAAGTATCAATCGTCAATCATAATGCTGCTGGGACATGAGAGTCAAGTGGATCCCGTAGAAACCAATTTGGACTACCTCCTTTCAGATCTAACTGCTAGAGAAACCTCCAGATTCATGTTTCACGGATGTGTGAAGTCCACATACACAGACAAAGGGATGCAGAACCATGAGATCGCTACTCAAGGATGTTCATTTCTCACAGATTGCCGAAGCGTGCGTTGAAGAGCCTGGCTGGCATCCTCATAGGAGGCCTATTGAGGGGCTCATAGATTTATTTGGTTTGGGTGGACAATCTAAAGAGCCTATAGGTTCAATATCGTTCTTGAAAATAGATTGGAGGCTCACATCTATATCACTAAGAAGGGTTTGATTTTTATTTTACCTAAGTTAAGAACATTAAAAAAATCTATAAAAGGTAAAAGCGAAGAGAAGAACGAAAAAGGATAACATTTTTTTAGGAAATTTAACTTACCAAGTGCAGTTGAAAAAACTAATTCTTCGAGTTTGTTGATTCTTGAATAAAGTACCTGAATAATTTTTTTCTGAGGAGATCAAGAGGATAAATAACTATAAATACCGTTAATGCTAAGGGCAAAGAATGTGACAACGGCTGCGGTCTGACGAAACAGATCATAAAAGCTGTTTCAAATTTATCAGTTTGTGACAGTTTTTGTTTCTTAAAATTAGAATTTCAACCGTTTTCGAATAACGAAATCAAGACGACGTGTTTTTAAAAAAATAAGATTCCCATTATGAATGGACGTACTGTGAATCATTATAGAATGAGCCAAAGAGTCGCTCAATGATCATATTGAATATTCCTCAGGATGAAACATTTTAAATTAAAACTAAAATTAATTATTTATTCTTTCTGTGTTGAATAATATTGTAAATGAAGTTAGTTAAATTTTCTATTATTTAATGTATTCTTTTTCTAAAAAAAATAATAAAAATAAAAGATAATCATTATTAGGATGGATAACAATGAAACGTTTATTCCGATATCCGATGACGAGGGACCCTTTCATCTGGTACCCATAAGACTGAATGAAAATCATTCTGTGACCAGTCCACCAATTTATGTGAGACATTATTCTTATTCTTATTCTTATTCTTATTACTATTATTATTATTATTATTATTATTATTATTATTATTATTATTATTATTATTATTATTTTTATCAGGAAGAAAGTCAAAGGTAAAATTAATATTTTTGATTAATTAATAGAACAAAATTAATTAAATTAAAAATTATAATAATTAATTAAATAAAATTAATTAAGAAATGAAATATAAAAATTTTTAAACGAACATTATTCGTTTAAATTGTCAAACTTACTTTTTCTAAAATAAAATATAAAATAAATCACAATAATGAAAATATCATTAATAATACGAAAAAAATAAATTTAATTTAAGAAATATTTTATTTGAATATTCTTTATTTATATGTAGAAATAAGAACGATTTGTTTTAATGCGGACCAATCAAATTAATCTGATAATTTTATATTATTAAAAGTTATTATTATTGTTAATTTATGTATTACTATTTATAAATTAGATCTGAATAAATTATAAAAAATTTACATTTTTTGTGTTTCGATTATTTCATAAATATAAATAATTGTAAGATGTATAACGTTATGTAAAAAAATAAGTTTATAACTGCTTTTGCATTATCATAAAATCATAATTTTACAACAATTTACAGACCAAACATTTTACATCCTAGTGATGTTTTATCCTGTAATGTTTTGTCCAGTCACCGCCAAATATTTATTGTGATTGTTAAGAACATTGAGACAATTATTATTTGAATATTTATTATTATCACATTTAGAGTCATCACAACTCTCAGAAGATCATTCAGCGTTGTATATCGCTCTACTTAGTTTTTCATTTCCATTTTTAATAATGATTATTCGAACATTTTTTTAAAATCTTTTAACAAATATTTAATTTTAAGAAATATTCTTTAAAATTAATAATTTCAACAATTTTTTTAAGAACTCCAAATAATAAAAATGTCATCAATTTGTAAAAAATGAATTTTAATTTAAATTTTATTAGTTTTATTTATTTCTAGTTAAATGCTTTTCTTTTTTAAAAAATAGCATGGGACGACAATCGAAATCATTATTGCTAAAATAATAATCATGTTAATTCGATACGTATTTTTTGTTTTAATATTCTGATTTTCGTGAAAAACTCGTGTGGTGATTCAATACAATTTAGTAACTTTTTGTTTTCTGCAACAAAAAATATTAAACTTGATTTTTATAGTTACTTTTAAAAATTTGAACTTATCAACTTATTCTCATTTCGTTATGATTATTTTTATTATGTTTGAGTAGCCAATTACTGTAAATACAAAAAATATCAATGTCCTGTGGGTAGGGTTGCCAGATGTCCGGTTTTGAACCGGACAGTCCGTTAATTCAACTGGTTGTTCGGTATAAAAAAATTATAAAAACCGGACTTACATTTGACGGTATTTCTCCCGAAGCTTATTTTGACAATCTTCAAATATGAGGTATTCGTATTTTTTTATTTTTTTGGTCGCTCAAAGTTTTGAAGGACAAATAAACATTCCTAAATGGTAATTTTTTTTATCGTAGTGGGCTATGGAAAAATTTATTTTGGTTTAATACGAGATACAAAATATTAAAGTATTAATTCAAAGTTTTCTGCTGGTGATAAAGGGATAAATTAAATAATAAATTTTGTGGTATTTAGAGTTTGAACTATTAAGTGAAAACTTTAATATTAAATTTGTTTAAATAATAAATTTTGTTAAATTTTAAATATAAAAAGAACCAAAAATAATAAATAAAAATATATGTAAAATAAAATTTTGTTGTTTTATTTTTAAATTTTGTCCGGTATTCTTCGAAGTTTCAACTGACAACCCTACCTGTGGGTGAGAGAATCCCTATTCTAAGTTCAACTTATTTGAATCCACATACAGCATTCACACATTCATACAATTTAAAATTTTTTTCTTCATTGGGAGCTCAAGAACATTCGAATAAACAAGTTAGAAAACATAGAAAGATGTGATCGAATTTCAATTCTAATGTATATTCACAAATATGATTTTCAAACAATGTTAGTATAAGATATTAACAGTAGGGGAAATGCAGTTTCTCCACCTGCCTTCGGCGGGAGTGGGTTTGATCTTATCAGAAAAAAATCAATAATCAATCAAATCAAAAATCAATACCATAGCAACGGATCAAGATCAACAAATATGTAGAGGGTTTCAGTTACTTTAGCAATGGTACCCTTGACCATAGTAATGGTTCCGATCACCTTGGCAATGCTTCTAAAAGTGCTAATCGATCGCTATACAGTGCCTCAATGTGTAAATCAATAGTTCGCATAGAGCACCAGTACACATGTGGTAGCACATTGAGAAACATTAGCAAATTATTCAATCAGTCATGAGTGAAACCTTAGAGCTCTTTAATATTCTTTCTAAGGCTCTACAAAGAAAAGACACCAATATATCAGCCGCATCATCGCAAATGGACTCACTGATGAGTGTAATCAAAGAGTAATGTTCAGAAAAGGCTTCTGATCTGATGTGGAGAGAAGCTGAACAAATTCCTGACGCCATCGACGTTTAATATGAAGAGCCACGGCAATGAAAACTATCCAAGCACATTGATGATGATTGTAAATCACAGGCAATGGAATAAATGTCAATATTATATTATATATCCTATGTATTACTCACATCGACAGAGATACACATGTTGCTTTTTCTATGGAACTTAAAAAAAACAACGGGATGCAGAACCATGAGATCGCTACTCAAGGATGTTCATTTCTCACAGTTGTTTTTTTTAAGTTCCATAATAAAAAAAACAACTTAAGTAAAAACAACGAATTTGCCGATTTATCAAATTCAATACTTTTACTATAAATAAAAATAGACAAATAATGCTCAAACTAAGTTAATCCAAAAGATAGAACAATGTTGGATTAACATAATTGCTAACAAACGTTGTTAAAAGTAAACAATAATCAAAAATACAAAAAAACACTGTTATATGAAGAGCTTCAATTAGCCAAGACATCAAGCATAATATAAAGGTTTTACATAACTCGGTAAGTAATTATTAATTAATTTATTGATTTTGTATTTCAAATTATTATTTAGATTATAATTCTTCATTATAATAGAGGAGAATCTTGATTTCTATTTTGATTGATCATTTGTTTGTGAAATTATTTTTGCTTATTTGAAAGAAGTTCTTTTTGTATAAAACTATAACTTTGAACTTTGAGAGTGACTTTTAAATATCTTCTGATATTCATTTAACGAATACAGTTAATTATAATAAATGTGACTTGTAAATCATTTCAAAAAAATAAATGGAAACTACGAAAAGATAAAAATAATTTTTCTTCAAACCATTGGTTAAAATTGATTATTGTTTTTTTGAAGTTTGTATTTCTTCTATTACTTCTATACTTCTGTATTATCTGACCTTGAAGAAAATTTTTAAAAAAATTATTTTTTTTGATAAAAATACATAAAAATACAAACACGCCATAAACAATGGACAAATAATTATGCACATCCACCATCAAACGAACATGTACAGGTCAACACATTTAGGTTGTTAAATGCATTATAACAACCCCCATCCAACAAAAGCGGAGCTTGTGTGACAAAAAAATCATCTCATTTTAGTGTTCTGTCTGTTGATTGTTTTATCCTTGTTATTGATTTCTAGTGTTGCGGTGTTTTTTGTATATATTTTATGGGGTATGGGCCGCTAAATTTATCCTCCAAATTTCTAGCCAATGTGTTTTTAATATACCCTACAGTATATTTATCTGTTCTTGGAAGGTCTTCATCTGTTTGAGACGTGATTTTTCTGAATAAATTTTAATGAAATTTCTTTTCGAGAAGATTTTCTAACAGTGATTTGTTTGTTATTGAATGTGGTTTTATTCTAAGTGCTAGATATGTTTCATGTAGGTTTTCGTACTAATTTGAGCTAATACATTTTGTCCTTAACGTCTGTTTGAAATATCTATGGAAAATTTCAATTTTCCCATTTGATTGTGGATTGTAAGCAGTGGTACGGATTTTCTTTATATTATATTTTCTATAGAAAACCTTGAAAGCATTCGACTCGAATTGTCTCCCTTGGTCTGTAACAATGATTTCTGGTGGCCCATATCGACATAAACATTGTGTTTCTATTAAGAGTATCATATGTACATATGTACATATCTACATATATGTATGTAAATATGTGCATATCTATTGATATTTCTTTGACTGGAAGGACTTCAAACCAATTGGTTTTACGATCTATAATGCAAACTAGGTATTTAAATTTTTACGAAATTGTTTTTAAATTTTTTTGATTAACGAATTTATTGTGCTGAATTTATGATTGATGAATTTGTGTGAACTAAATTTTTATTGTCAAATTACATTTTTTCAAATTGATTTTTTATCAAACTATTTTCGAATGTTTTATTATCGAATCTTTACGATATAAAAAATATTTATAATAATAATTTTTATTTAAAAAAAGCGAATTTGAGTTCTGATTTGTTAACCCTTCCTGTACCATTCTGTGTAACGTGTACACATTGCTTTTACTAACTTAAATATCTCTGTTATTTATTATAATTCACAGTCGATGATCGATATTTTCCATGAATTTAGCAGATAAATTTCATTTATTATCATATATTGACTTCTACCATACGCAATGGCAATGAATATTTCTATTTATATCGATTTTAAACCATTCCTTTCTGAATGTGCAGCTACTACACAGCACGGTAACATGCGTATTTTTTAGCACGGTAAGGAAAATTAAATTATTGTTAAATTAATTATTTTGATTTTTTTGCGACTGAAATTTAAAGTTTTGAAAGATACATTTTATTGATATTAATTAAATTGTGATGTTGCTAATAGTCATAAATTCTGCAACGAAATTTACTACAACATATTTGCATTCGACGACAAAGTATTATTCTGATATGTTTTTTCTGTTATACTTTTTCCAGATCCGACTGTATAATGAAAATCTTCGAAGGGATATTTTAGCAATAGTCTTTCCTCATTATGTATCTATAAAGATTTTAAAATAATTTCACTTGACAAAAGTCTAGAAACAGATGAAACAAGTAAATTAATGAACGTAGCTGCAAAAATTGTTTATGAATACTGTGATCTAAAAATATTAATTATTAAATTATTGTTAAAATTATTAAGGTAATAGCAGACGCCATTCCTGAAAGCGCAAATGCAAACATAAATGATGGAGAAGCTCTGCTGTGATGTTCATTCTATAAATACATTAACGTCGTTCTTTTATGTACATTGTCATTATTTTATGATATTAGAGATATAATAAATCTTCTATAAATTTTAGGTATTTATTTTCAAATAAGTTTATAATCTATATTTATCAAAGTCCTTAATTTATTTTTGTTGAATTAATTCATCGGCTTATTCGTGCTCATACTCTACCATGACCTTACAGATGTTTTATTCAAAAAATCTTTTATCTTGAAATCATTTAAAATTACATTTTAAAGCAGCACTTCTCTGAGGAAAAATATAGAGATAGTATGATGAGGGGCTTAGTTCATAGAGCTTTGTATTTGCCTTCCATTTTTAAAATAGAAGATCATGCTTTTTAAATTCTTAGAGGATGCTCGAGGAACAACGTGTAGATGCATGGGACAAATTATGTACATAAACACGGACTAAGAAATGATTTATTAAAGAAAACATTGAAGGACACAAATAAATAATCAAAATACTATATTTTGATGGATTTAAAGCCTTTAACAAGAATATAAGTATTATCAAAGTAGCATCAATGACTTCCAAAGTTCAAAACATTTCTTCAAAGGAAATCGAAAACAATTTACAGATTGAAAGCTAATCTGGATAATAAATTTTATTGTCACTGTTGTAAAAATTCGTACATGCGAAAGACAAATCTTCATCTGAAAAAGTCGTATAAGTGAGCATTCACAATCAAGTCAATTAAATGAGGTTCTTGATCATCAAAACCTTTTTATGTAATTAATTAATTAAATTGAAATTGTTTAACAAAAAAGGAAAAACAATGTGGTTTAAATAATATATTCTTATGCGATGTACTTGTAAGCTTCTCTATTTCTAATAACACTTTCATGCTTTATTTTGATAAGCACAATATTGAATGCAGGAACATCTGCTCAATAACTTCTATGATTAGAATAGCGGACCAAGTCGAAACATCCCAAGCTAATATCATCTTGCACTTGACGGTAGACCCGTCATGGCGATTCTGATACCACTTCACACCCATTTAGGCAATTGAGAATATGAGGACTTTAATTTATGATAATTTTTTTCTAATAATTTGTTTTCTGATAATTTTGTAAAATTGAATCTACTTGTCAAAATATTTTATTGCTGTTCGACGCAAATCTCACATTATTTCTTAAGAATAATTGAAAACAGAAATATCACAAGAATGTTTATCACAACAAACCTCATTATACAAATAACAAAATCAGCTATGCATTAAACAGAACTGAAGGACATTGATAATGAAAAAACGTAAAATGATTCATGAACCTTCAAGCAGAATGATGAAAGTAACTTCACTGAACGGAACAGTAAAAAGGTGATATCAATTATATATTGGCATTATATTTTGGAACTCACAAGACACATTAAAATGTGCATCTGTCAACGGCGCCGACGAGAAAGAAATTCATATTTCAAAGGAGAAATGTCTAAAAAGTTACAAAAATGATGGATGGCTACAAAGGCATTTATTATTTGATCATCGAATCAAATGTACTACTACAAACACCCAAGTAATACAAAGAGTAGAAACAGAAAGATATACTGGACCTTTGAACTTGAACGCGGAATATGATTTGCCAGTTTCTAGGGGTGCAACTGTTTATAACTATCCAGGAGTAATTTTTAGTGTGATGCTGAGGTTTTTGCTAGATAATATAACAGATTGAGGAGTGTTTCACTGCTTATTTCCCCGTTGCACTCAGTGCGTTTATATAGTTAAAAGTTTCCAGAATCACAGAGCGTAGGAACATAATTGGTCATTTCTCAGAAGGAAGCCGAAGCGTGCACGACGTGCATTGAAAGCTCGCACTCTTGCATCCGATTCCTTGCAAGTGGATCATGAAACTTTGTATTTATCAAATGGTTTCTATCCGATACAGAATTTATGATTCAGTACCCTTGAATGAATGCTGAGTATTATTTATAATATACAGTTATCCATCACAGTCGGTGGAGGCTTTCTTTTGAAGTATATAGATTTATTTTTGCTAGAGTTTCTTCGGAAAAAGGATATATATGGTCTTAAAAATAAATAAACAAGCATCACTTGTAATACTTTCTCTAACATGAAAATTCTTCCAACAATATTATAAGTTAATGAATAAATAATCATTATTCTACTAGTAAAACGAGACAAAAAGTATTTTAGAAATAGATTGAAGAAGACATAAAAATAGTCTAATAAATTATTTAGAAAGAATATAAATTAGTTTTTGTCTAAATATAATTTCATTATTAGATATATAAAAACTGAAAATTTTTCAACTCATTTTTCATAAAATGAAAATAATTCAGAGAATTATTTGTTTTATTTATATTCCCTAATGAAATTAATATTTTACTAATCTGACGTCTTTGATCTCAAAATTGAGTTGCGACGAGAATTTCCTCAGAGAGATTTGGTAATAAGAAATTCTCGACATTTTCCCATAAAATCACTTTTATCTCTCAAAATACCGACTTTCATTTTTCTTTAGAATTATAAAAAATATAAGTTTTCAGAAATTAATAACTTTTATTTATCAAAATATAAATACGTAATATATATATATATATATATATATATATATATATAGAGAGAGAGAGAGAGAGAGAGAGAGAATCGATATTTGTTAAAGCATATTTTAAAAATTCAACGAGGAACATGTTTTGATTACAATCTTTCATAAACTTAAGCAACTTTATTTGTGTTGTTATTAATTTTATTTTTATAAATATTTTTTTTATTTCAATAATATATTTAATTTTATAATATATATGGAAACTACTTTTAACTTTAATTTTATTTAAAATAGTTTTCATATAGATTTAAAAAATATTAATATAAAAAATATTTAATAATAAAAATATAATAAATTACAACACAAATAAAGTTGCTTAAGATGATAAAATATTGTGATCCAACTTTGATTTTTTAAACAATGTTTTAAAATTATTTATTATCTACAAATCTATATGCAAGGGATAAAAATAAGACGCGTTTCGATATAATAATACCATCATCAGGTTAATCTACCCCATGTAATAAACTAACGGGACTGTACAATAATTATAAAACATATTACCAGTTAATCATTTTATAAAAATTAATTTATTTCATATTTCTTTAACATTAAGAAAAATACATTAAACGCAATTAATTCAATTCTCCCATATTAGCCATTGGTAGTTATCCCTTGTATGAAATGATTAGCAAAATATTTTTGGTGTCTATATTTATTGTCTTTTTTTTGTAATTTTTAAGAATTATTTCGTTCTTTTATATTAATTTATTTAAAATATTAGGTTGGTCGAAAAATAATGGCGGTTTTGGGACACAAACTTCAAAGACGTGCAAATTCACAGAAACAAAAGTTTATTAATCAAAGTATGAACCGTTGGCATCAATACA
>MQRK01212582.1:2621-23230 GCA_001938485.1 Girardia tigrina | reverse complement strand
AAACTGAATTAAAAATGAATTAAATTTAATTATTAATAAAATACACTTAATTTCCATCAATTGTATTACATATTTGGATTTATACTTTTTAATATGAATGCAAAAAAAAATTTTTGGCCCTCTGAATCATGTAAATTTCATTTTTTGGCCCAAGTAAAAATAAGTTTGGGCACCGCTGGCCTAAGGCGATAAAGATCAAATGCTGTACACAGATCTCAGATTTCTTTTCTGTTTGTCCCTAGCATGTCATATTTTTAAGATCTTTGAATATATCATTTAGGAATGATATCAAATGTAGAACGTTTTAAAAATTATTAATTATCCGGTTTTTTGTTCTTCCTCAAAGAATGAAAGATTTTTGAATCAAAGATCCAAAAGAGTTGCAATGCCCATTGGATAATGAATTTTTAGGTCAATAGTCATTGCTGGACAAACATTTTTGCTATTTCTTCGAATGTTCTGCTTGTTAAGTTGTTTAATTCAAAAGCTGATGAACACAATGTAAAATAAAAAAATCAGTAACATATTTTATGCAGCACATTGCTTCTGTTATTAATTTCCAAGGTCTTAGAATTGATATTAATGTTCAAATTAGTTCCCAACAATTTTGAGAAAGTTCATCTGACAATATATTATGGCCTTTTTGTATATGACTGTAGAAGTGCGGAAATAGAAAGTTTTTGTTCCAATAAACGCTCTAACATGTCAACCAAAGAGTTCCATCTAGTTATGGAGTCTTAAATCAACCGATGTTAAGAACTTTAAGTTTTTTTTGTCAAATGTTTAAAGTTGAAGTAGCCAAAGCACTGTGTTTAAAATGTCCAGCCAACTTCCGACACTTTTCCTGTAAATCTATAACATAATCTAACACTTTTGTTACAAATAACTGCATTGAATATGCGAAGATAGATTTTTGTTTAAATTTAGGCTCCGGAAATGCCGCAATCATATTTCTAGCATTATCTGCAATAATTACAAAAATGATACTTTGAGGATCTTGGGAAGCTTTTTTAATTAAAGCTGAAAAAGAAAGACATTTTAAATTAATTTATTTAAAGTATATTTTGAGGTATATTTTTCGAATATATTTTAAAGTATAAGTAAATATTTAAACAGAAATTTTTAGATTTTTAAATTAATAAAAGTATTAAATTAAATAGATTTGAAAACGAAATAAATTTCAAGTATTATATATTTATTATATCTATTATATATTTAGAGTACATTAAATAGTTTGGAAAACAAATTAAATATAACATCTTAAAAATAGTTTAACAGAATTTAATAAAGATTTAGAAAGTAAATATAATAGGATTGAAGCGCTGGCTGCTGGACCGAGTAGCGGCGGCCAACACCTCTTAAATTTGCGGCAGGATACTGGATTGGGGAACTGATTGACCAGCTCGGTGGCTATCAGTAGCCAGTCGGACCGAACGAACGCCAGCAGGAGCATCCTAGAATAGTCAATCCCCAGTCCGTCGATCGCGGCCTTCTGTTCGGCGTCCCCGAGACGATTTAATTTCAAATTAAACATCGAAATCAATTGAGATTATTTGAGATTGTCGGTCATAACGCATAAGGAGAGACAAATACGATAATTTTTGCTGTATGTAGACAGTACATACAAAATATTATAAGAATACATACTAAACCTAAAATAATTAATAATGGAAACCCTAATGACTAGGTTTTTGATTTGAACATCTTCAAATCACAATCTTGGATAGACTTGTACAGAAGGGACATACTACCGTTCGCAATAAAAGAATTTAGACCAGTTTTATATTATGATAGATCCCTTCTACAACCGTATTGATGTCATGTAACTCATAACTTATCTTACTACAATCACTATATATCTGAATACATTTATCGACTGATAACAGCTCAGCTTAAAAGCACTTATTTTATGTAATGAAAACAAACATCTTTCAGTCCGTGTCTTTAATGTAGTTCTCATAAAAGGAATCGACATCAAACTGGCGCTACAACTACAAATGATCAACTGCAATAAATATTTTTCAAAGATATATGTTGATCTGAAAGGTTTTCCCTTTACTTAGGTAAACAAATAGATTACACAAAGTATTCTTGCATCCGTTACAAATTAGAAAGTTTTGATTAGAAAAATGGCGTGTCGAAGAAATAATCATTTTCATCTTCAAACCCAGCGTATATAATATAATCTAGAACTCAGGATAGTGAATAAATCAGGTTGATAAGTAAGTAAAACTGATGAGTTAGCTTTGCTAATGATGAGAAATCACCAAATAAGCACTACCGTTGACATTAATTTTTCCTAACTTTTAGGGAGAATTTGTAAAATTTGTTAAATTCAGTAGGCCTTAGTTCAAAGAAAAATATCAGCAAGATATTCAACTTGGTATCATTGCTGATCAATTGTGTGGCTAGAGCATTTGCTTAACAATCTAAACAATCGTAAACCCGATGGTGAAAACTCCGGGTTATAGAGTAGATGGATAATAATCTTGGTCTAAATAATCAGTGGTCAAACATTGTCCCCCAGCAATCTAATTGGTACATTCTTTAGGTCGTTTCTTATTTTATCTTGGTAAAAATCATGGTGTATCAAATACAGTAGAGCTTATATGTTATACTTGTGTTTGGTAGAAGAAGTTAATAAAGCAGAACACCATTGTTTTACCACCATATGTTATAACATGACTTCTTGTGGATGTTTACTAGGCTTTGTTGATTTTTGGATACATACAGCAAGGAACTTCAGTGTTTAATATTGTTGTATTGAACCTTCTTTTTATGCTTATAACAATATTGTTCAAAAAGTCAGCCCATGGATAAAATGAATGAAGATAATTAGTGGCCATTGTTCAACGTTCACAATCAAAATCATGAAAATTATGTGGAATTCACTGGTCAACCTACTTGAACATATTCCTAATAGTGGGCAAAGAAGCAATGACCGTTGACTAAGTTACATTCTTCAGGGTAAAAATTTCATAGAATAACAATTGCGCATTATCTTCAAAAGTTGACAAACCTGTCGTCATCAAAATCCGTCGGTCGACCTTATCGAGATTGGTCTTCAAGACATAAATCACCCGACGGAAGCGTTTAAACAAAGGTCGGTCACCTTGTAAATTCTTTTGCAAAGGCATCAGATATGCGATGAGTTGATTCTGCGCCTTTTAACCCTGACTTAAGGTCTTAGAGAATAAGAGCACGAATCATTAGTTTTATAATGAAACTTATGTTTGTGCTTTCACTGATTAAGTACTGTTGCAATATAATAAATTAAATCAAACCTTCTTAAAGCAAAAAATTTGAATTTTAAACTATTTTTAAATTAGGAAACAATTAGCAATTATTTAATGCACGAACTTTCTTATCAAACCAATTTTAAGTATGGAACCTTCGACTTTAGAGCCATGAAATCTGTTAATTGTTGGTTTTTATGTAAATTCAAGATGTTTATTAAGAACACCAATTTGACTTTTTATATTTTTATTTAAACAACAATTTTGGTTGTCCTTAAGACAATCTTTGTCAAAACTTTCGTAAATTTGCATTCTAAACAAAATTGATTAATGAATTAATTCTCATTATTTTTTTAGCAAATGGGGAAATAAATATTTTATTAAAATATTTACTCAAAACTTATTGGATAATAATTAAAATGATTATTAATTATTTAAAAAATATTAATTTGATTTATTTATTAAATATTATAAAAATTTATTAATTTATTTAAAATTTTAAAATTATTTGAAATTAAAAATAAATTTAAACATTACATATTTTTAGATAATAAGAATTAAAACATTAATCATCCATCTGGGTAGGAGAGACACATTTCCAAATCAACATACACATTCAAACACAAAACATCAAACATTCAAATAATCCTCACAGTGTTCAAAAAATTTACTTTTTTAATACTTTTATTTAGAGGTTATGTTAATTTTAATTAATATAATTTATTTTTAAATATCTAAATTTAATATATATTGTCCAAAGTTTCTGATACATTATCGGAAAATTCCAGTTTTTAAATTCTCTTAACATCCTTCATAGTCCCGTATACATATTGTAATTTAAGAATTCTCATTTCATTGTTTTTATTAAATCATTTTCGACAATTGATAATCAAATGATCATTAAAATTACAATTGATAAATTTAAACTTCACGTTTTGATACGCTATTGCTGGAAACGAAATGTTTCAAGAGGAGATGGTCATAAGGAGATATGGGATGCAGAATGCGAATAATCGGTAAGTAGAGTTGCCAAGTCTAGGTGGTACAAGAGGTTGGAATTTATTGACATGAGTCTTAAGGATAAACTTCGTTCTGGTCAACCGAAAAAGTTAGACAACGAATATTGGAATTTCCATTGGGGATCAAAAAATCATCAAGTACTCGAGATGGATCACAATTAACTTTGAAGGCTTTTCTAATTACTAAATTCAATTTACCTCTTTCTATCTCAAAAAGTAAAGAAAATTATTTAATTATGGAAACTTTTATTTAACCAAATATTTATCATAAATAATGTTTATTGTCAAATTTAATTGTTTTTGCACTTAATTTTGTTTGTAAAATAGTTTTAATGTTGAAAAAAAGAACGGAATAATTTTCATAAAAAAACTAATTTTCCCAATTAAAAAGAAAAAATACATTAGAAAAATTATAAATTTTTATGACAATTTCAAAATTAATTTTAATTTTCGAACTTGATTGAGTCCAAATTTGTCCGACAATGAGAACAATCATATTTACTGTGATAAATTAATCTTTCGTTACAGATTCCAGCCAAAATGTTTCCCTTAATAAAAGGAATTGAAATAAATCCATTTATCTTTTAAAGTTTTAAATTCAAAGTAAATGTTCGATAATTTTTGGACATGTAAATAATCTGTTAAAACTATTCTTCATTGTTCTTCTTGAAACTGAAATATTTTTTAAAATGACATAAACCGATCTTCTCGTTGTGTTTCTTGAATTTCTTCACCGGGAGAAAGGCCAAAAATATTGTTTTATTACAAGCTTTTATTACGTTTCATTTGTTTGTCTGTCTGTCTGGATGCGTCAAATCTTGCGATCGAAAATTCACCCACTTCCCGTTCACCTAGCGACATGAAACTTTCAGGACTGATCTATTCTACTTTTTCACTGTCACTGCTCATCTACCGTTTTTAGTTTGGTCGTAAAAAGTAATTAAAGTGTCGTTCTCATGTTTTCCTCAGTAGTAGGCTTTGAAATTTTCTACATCTAAATGCAAATAGAAAGCGGGTTTTCGCCTAGTAGGCTTTGATAATTCAGTAAAAAAACCGCAAACATATGACAAATTACAAAAGCTTGTACACCAAAAGATTTTTGGTATGATATTATTAATAACTTTTTTGTTGCTTTTTAAAAAAGAACTTTTATAAATTATTTCTGAATTATGAGTTATATTTTAAATTGTGTATGAATGAGGCGTGTTGATTTGAATGTACTGAAATTGGAATTGTGATTCTGTCACCCAATTAGAAATTGGTGTTTTATTGTATTTGCAACAACTGACCATTCGAGCAGAGTTGACATTTTTAAAATAAATGAAAATTTAATAATCCATAAAAATTTAAATTTGAAAAGTAATAAGTTAGGATAAATTTTAAATATAAGTGGCCTTTTTCAAAAATTTAAATGAACGTGTTTAATGTATTAATTAAAGACATTTTAGAGATTTGTAAAAATTTACCAATTAGTTTTAATTAGTTATTCTTACTTAAAGAAATATTTTTCAAATAAATTAAAAAAAAACTACCTATGTTTTTGTAATATAATTTTATTTAAAAATCATTTTTTACATTGTGAATTTTAAAGGAAATTTTAATAAATTTATTTTTAAAACGCAAAATTGATCAACTTTATTACGTATATCTAAATATTTTGGATCATGTTTTGTTGAACCAATATGGTCAAAAAAGTTTGTTATTTTTCGTGGTCAAAATATAAACATTGTTAGACTGACAATGATGTTGTTTAAATATTTAATTTGACGCGTATTGTTTAGAATCTGGTGATTGGGGTACAAATATTTTTATCCCGTTTGTATTTATTATTTATCACAAGCTATTGCGCCAGACTATGATAATCAAATTGAGGGATGTTATCAATCGATATTACAGTACCAGTGACTTCTCGGAGAGGATTTCCGAATTCAAATTGGTGGCCCATCTCCAGAAGATAGAGAATTTGGAATCGGTAATGAGGCTGTTCCTATCTGGTGGAGCGTTCGTCGTGTTTGACGGCCTGGTGGACGGAGTGAAGAAAGAGTATTTGGAGATCAAATGAACATTAGAAACGGTATTCTGTATGGACCAAGTTTCGGCATTCGGTGAATTATGTCGCAGGAGACTGGCGGATAATGAGCCGATAGATGTGTTTATGTCCGACGTAAAAAGACTGGTACGTTTGATTAATTGTAATACTAGCGAAGAGTGGGTTAAAAGCGCATTTATATTGGGCCTTCCGGATTCGGTTCAGCAGCAAATTAATTCGGCCTGATCGGTGAAAGAGCGGCACTTATCTGATAATATCGCGATGGCATGAGCGATGATTAAATTGGATATGTGTATGGTGAGACGATATCAGATAAATGGGCACCACAGTGAAGTCTCAGGTGGTTTGGTTGAGAGGAAAGTTGTATGTGCTGAACTGCCTGGGATTTGGGTTGAACGTGGCACCAAAAATAAATTCGACGGTAATCAAGTTCGTTTTTTCGAACAACCCTATTGTTAGAGATGCCATAGATTCATATGTGAATGATATAATTGTGGAATTTTAGTAAGGTATGCAGTCAGACACTCAAAAATTTTGGACTTCTGGCTAAACTAGCCAAACCATTGTGCTGGGACGAGTTTTGGGGTTTAGGGTGATTGAAGAGAATTGAATTATGAAATGGAAATGGTACAATGCCCTTCTAGGAGTGAGTGTTGAGATGACAAAGAGACATGTTTTCCTGGTGTGTTCAAACAACTGGCCATTTTATTGTTGCTGGATGGTTATGACCTGAGTGTAGTCTGATGAAGCGAATCGTGAACGAGCTGAAGTAGGATGAAAAGGTAGATAAACAAGTGCTGGAATGTTGAGGAATATTCAGAAGCATTTAAATGAATATGATCAAGTGCGAGGACGATGGAGTATTCCAAAGTCCAAAACGGGTCGTGTATGGTGTGATGTGAGTAACCTCGCGATCGATGTATGTTTGTTGGTGGATCACATAATTGTAGAAGGTAATTGCTGGTTATGGAAGAAAAATAATGTCTGCCACATTAATCTGACCGAATTAGAAGCGGTTTTGAAGGGAGTCAATATGGCCATTGTTAAGGAAACTCACACATTTGACAGAACATTTATTTCATTCACATTTCTTATCATCTCTATGATGATCAAATTTTAATATTTCTAATTATAATCTAAACTAACTTGAAGAAAATTATTTTATTTAAAATATTTAATTTAAATTTTATTGGCTAAAATAAAATACTTTATAAAATCATTTTTAAACATTAATTTGATTTTAATTATTTAAAAATGTACAAAAATCAAATCAATAAAATTATTTAAAATTTACAATAATAAAAATTAAATATTTGAATATTAAATCTAAATTTGAATAAATTAGTTTCAGATTATAAGAAGTTAATTATTAATCATCCATCTGATTAGGAGAGACACAATCACAAATCAACACACAACATTTAAACATGCAAACACTACACAAAAACATTAACACACCAAATATTCCTCACAGCCATGGTGTGGAATGTAACTGAGGTGACAATAATCTACAATTATGTAACAGTTTGTTCCTGAATACGTTTGATCATTTCAGGAGACAAGCGAGTACAGGTGCATGAAATGTCTGAGATGTAGTTTAGGAGGTGGGTATTCCTGTTTAATGTAACACGAAGTTTTTGATTTCCTTAGTGAAATCTATTGAAAACAAATCCGATGTTTTGATCAGAGTGTCTTCGAGTTGATTCAAGCAGGCGCACTGTTTGATGCCAGTTAGTTATAGGAGCGTACCATATGCCGATGATGTATTTGCGGGACTGTGAATGAAAATGTGGTTGCCAATGTGGTGGCAAACTGTAACCGTTGTTTGTCTATCGTTCCATGTGCTTTGAGGTGAAGCAAATACGAGTTAGAAGTCTCTAGAAATTGGCCAAGCCTGACGTGAGACATCATGCATTTCGGTGGAGAGATTTTCTTTACGAGTCTTGATTGTTGACCGAGTCGTTTCGCCATCGGGAGACAGTTGAAAAATGAGAGCGCAGAAAACATTGTGGAAACGTTGGTGGGGATATTCAAGGAGAGAAGACATCCAGATGAACTGCCATGTGAAAATAAGAAAAGCTTTCGTTTAGAATTATTACAGAAGATGTGTGGAGCGTGAAATTTTACAGTGCGGTACCGAGGTGCATATCGCACTTCAGGAAATGGTGTTGTTGAGAGGACTCATCGCACCATTAAACAGATGGCGAAGAAATCTGGAAGGGACGTGCTAGATATGGTATATTATTATAATGCGACCCCAAAATCAGGTTTATATGGTGATTCGGTTCCCAGAAACGGGATTTTCTCGTACGAATGGCGGTTTCCAATGATGAAACCCCACATGTGCAACAGTGTGGAACGGAATTCATGCCAGGTGATCAAGTGTTTGTGAAACATGGTGGTGAACGATGCACGACGCGATGATCTAAAGGCGTGGTTTCTAGAGACAACTCTGAGACATTGAAGGAATTCACAGGCACGTTGCTGATTTGAGATGGGTGCCATTGAGATCGGAACCTTTTGATATGGATGCGTTTCAGATCGGTGGAGACGGTTTACAATTACAGAGCAATCAGTCGTCAAATGAACACAAGACGGGTGATCCAGGTTCAGATTCGATGAAATACAGACCGAGAAGAGTTCGTCGTGCTCCCGGATTGTTTGAAGACTTTGAAATTGATGATGATGATATCACGTGGACGCGTGAGACTGACAATGATGTTGTTTAAATATTTAATTTCACGAGCATTGTTTAAAATCTGGTAATTGTTGTGAAAATATATTTTTTTCCCATTTGTATTTATTATTTATCACAAACATAATTATAAAATCATAAAAAATTAAAAAAAACATGATTAAATCTTTTAAAAGTTTCTAGCAGCGACTTTATCTTTAAACAAAAATTGATTTAAATATTCGGAATCAAATCACCATAAACATCTGTTTTCATTTTAATTCTATATTTAGATTTAGCTCAATATGTTTTACTTGAAATATTTGATCTAGAAAATGTAATTTATGTTTAACATTTAAGAATGTATAATTCTTTTATCCAAAATTTAATTAAAATCAAAAGATAGTTTGAATTAGTTTTAGTACATTCTGGCACATCTGAGCAGGGAGCACCGGATCATCGCGTGGCACGCCAGTACTGATGGGCCAATAATTGTGAATATTTATCTTTCTCAGTGATCAGGACTAAACATCTGTTGAAGCAATTACTGAGCTGAAAAGTATTGAGTTATGACACGAGAAATGTAACATATATAAAAAGTTCTCTACCTCGGCCATACATAACAGTACCATCACCAGTGCACACACTAGTGTGCGTTCGGCGAACCTCAGAAAACACAACATGCATACACTGATCTCTCTGTCAACATTGATCCTCAATACCTTAAACAAAAATTACCACAAACCATGATCAACTCCAAAGACTGAGTATTAAAAATATTAATTTAATAGAATTTTACTGGAAATAATTTGAAATTTATACTTGTTTTCAGAAAATAGACCACCGGTAGTTTTATTGGAACAGTTTCTTACAAAATGGAAGGACGCACTGATTCCTAAAGTCTTTGGAAGTGGAGAACCAAAAGACCTTGCAGATAAACTAGTTGGTGAGTTATTATGAATTATTATTTACAAATAAATGAAGTTAGATAAATTAAAAAAAACACAATTAGTATATAAATAAAATTAAATTTGTTACAAAGTTTAAACGTTTAGCTAAATATTAATATAAATCATTATATTTTATGTATTTAAGGGTTATAATCTCGTAATTTATGTATTTCTGGAGTATCTTCATTCTTTATTCAATTAAGTATATCCTTATAACTCATTGAAGCGAATACAATGGAGATTCAATCAATATTGACCAAATCATCTTATGGGAATAAATGAGCAATTTTTAAAAGATTGACGACATAAGTTTTATTTTCTTGTTTGAGAAGAATAAGCAATCATCTCGTATACACATTCGCGACTTACAAAATTGCCGTTTGTGATATAAATTATATTTCATATTCATTGTTGTTAAGAAGACCTCCATAATTTTAATCAATCCAGTTATGTTTCCATCAATGTATTTTTTCGACTAAATTTTTATTTAGTCAATTTAATAATGAAAAAAAACATATATTAGTTCACATCTTTTTAAAACATTTGTATCTTATGTAGCTGCGACCATCCTATGGATACTGTGACCCCCCTATGGATAATGTGATCATATACTGGTAGGCTAAGCAAATCTAGTTAATATCTATTTTTCTTTTACATTTTGCTTCTCCACATAAAAGTAAAGATTGAATGTAACCTATATTGTCAATGGATTTTGAAACTGTAATTGGAATCAGCGACATAAATGATGTTAAATTTATTATCATTAAATGAAAGTCATTCTTCGTCTTCATATTTGCAAATTTACTTGATCAGGTAGTTTCAATGGAATATCCGTACGCTACAGATTCTATAGTAACTCAGATTTGTATATTCCAGGCATATAATCTTTAATAGTTATTATTTAACTGAAAGTTTTGTGGTAAAACAGTCAGATCTCATATTCAAAATAAGTTTAAAATATGAACAAGTGGCTAAAATGAACGTTTCGAACCTAGAACGTTTCCTTTTCTAAACTATTTCTTTTTCAATATTATTTTAATTTTTTTCAATAAAAAGTGTTTACGATTTTGTCTTTTGGGATTTTATGATTTTTATAACAAAAAAATAACAAAAATATACAAAAGAACAACGTCTATACATCGTGGAAGAATATATCAGTAGGGGAGAATCAGGTAGAGAAATAGAAATAAAATATTTGACAAAATTAGGACGGCACATCACGATAAATATAACTGCTGTCGGGCAACATTTGGTTTAGCAATGAATTTTTATATGGAGATGGACACGCCAAGAAACAAAAGTACCGCTTCTAGGGAATGGCTGACTTTACGGCTGATTACGTTATGAGGCCTAAAATTATTTTGTAAAAAAATAATATGGTAATATTTCTTGAAGGAAATAATAATATTCATCCAGAAGAGCAGAAATGTAGGATGGTGACAGACCGATCGTATAACACCAGTTTTTAAATTGCTCGAAGATACTTTTAGCCAGTGGATCATCAGTTTAAATGTCGTAAAGTATTTTAGGGTGGAATGAAGTGACCACTGGATTAAAATCTGTGTCACTTCTTCCTCTTGAATTACCTTAAGGACAATATTTTAATGGAAGATTGAAAACCCTAAAAATATTTGAAACGCAAAAATGGAGAAGATCTTTCATAATTCTTGAAGAAATACTTAGAAATGTTTTTCTTGTTTTTCAAGATTTGTTTTAGTGAAATAAATGTATGAATCATAATTTTTACTATTTCACTTTTTAAATAAAAGTTTTTTTTATTAAAAATTTAGGAAACAATTTTTTAGTTGATAATAAAGTGAAGAATCAAATGTCATTTATGATTACTAGAACCATCAGACCAAAGAGAACGGCACGCAAAAGTAGCTACGACATGTCGATTCTACCTAGCTGCGTTCATTCTCCTGATCAAAGTGTATATTAATTGAATTGTAGTAAATCAAGTTCAGAATGAGCTTCATGACCATCTTCAAACATTGATTTGTAGAAGTAACAGAAACGGAAAATGGAAATCCCATCGAAAAGCTGATTATCATCAGTTTCTTTATTTGATTTTTTCTTTCTTCTTCTTTCTGGATTCAAATAATAACCAGATCCGGTCTACTTGGCATTGGAGGTCAATTGTTTCGACTTCTCTTGAATGAAATGTTCGATGTAATTGACACATTTTAAATTCAACAAAATCATGAGTTGATAAAAGCTTTTAGAAGCAGTTTTAAAACTTATTTTATTTGCATAAGATTCAGACGGTAAAGCTCTATTTATTTTATTAATAATTCGATCATGTGACCCTTTCAACATCGATAAAAATTTTTTGATATCTTGCACTTTTATTTTCTTGGAACACTTACAAGATACATGTTTCAAATATTTATTTATTATTTTCACGAGCACTATTAAAACTGATTCGCGATTCCAAGTTTCACAATTTACATTCAACTAATCAATAACAAAGCCGAAAAACGTTTAACCCTCCAGTGCTAACATTCCGTCTCTCAGACCGACCCCCACTTTTCTTATCAAATCATCGCGACACCTTCGTCGATGTTGTCGTGCATACTGTACATTTTTGAATAAAAAGTAATATATGAATACAAAGTTTATGATTCAAATGGCATTCTCTAAATTCGGTCTTACACACGGATGTTAGTACTGATGTTACAAAAATCGAATTAGTACTGCAGGAGAAAAACAAAAATTATACAAATAATATTTAGGCTGTCCCAAAAGTCCTCAGGTGGCCTTTAAAAACACACTAATATTTTACCAAATTTAACCAAATTTGGACTGAATATTATTCAGACTGTCATAAATACTGTGTTAAAATTCCAAAGCATAAAATTTGAAACTTACCAAAAAAATAATATTATTAACCAACAAAAAAATTAGATGCAGCGAATTAAAAAATTTATTTAAAAAAATATTTTAAAAATTTCTTAAGCATCAACATATTCCCCATTGTACTCAATAACCAACTGACAATAGCTAAAAAGTTTATCTAGTTGATTTTTTAATGTTTCTGTTGATAAAGAATTAAAGAAGAATTTACAAGCTTCTTCAATTTCTTCATGTGATTTGAAAACATGATTTTTAAAAGTTTTCTTCATTTTTGAAAACAAGAATCTGTCGCACAGATTAAAATCTGGACTATAGGGCGAGTGATAAATTTTTTCAATTTGTCTTCTTTCAAAAAAAGGAGTTGTTTCTTTGCTAGAATGAGGTCTTGTATTATCGTGCCACCACTTACGTTCCTTTAACTTGATGCTGTTAGATCTAAGTTTCCGCCATTTTTCACGGGTGTCATGAACAAAGTTCACATACGCCTCGGAATCAATCTTGGTACCATATGGCAGTGCTTTTACATTGAAACGTTTGTTGCAGGTAAAGGTTACGAAAACAAGAGATCTTGTATCAGTCATTGGCGATGGCTTTATCACTTTTGGTGGAACAACATTAGAAGGAATCCAAACTTTGTGATCTTCTTTCTTTCCTCTACCTTAGAAAAAGACCCATGTCTCATCATCGATCGCTATGTTGGAATATGCTTCATCACCCATCTGTGAAATAACATGACGTATATGCTTTGAAATGTTAATGCGTTGTTGTTTATTAGCAGCAGAAAGTTCGTGAGGGACCCAAACAGAGCAAACTTTTTTGTAATGAAGTTTTTCACGTAAAATTTTGTGGACTGTATTTTTGCATAAAGAAAGTTCATTTTCAATATAACGCAAAGACGCATTTGGAGCTTCATCAATCACTTCTTTGACTGCTTTAATCTTTTCATCGTCTATTAATGACGGCCTGCCACTTCTTGATGAATCGTCGAAGAACGTCCGCTTTTCTTTTTTAAATTCAGTCAACCATTGTTGAATAGTTTTCAGTGCTGGGTGATTTGCGTCTTCCCATGCCTGCTGAAGTTGCTGAAGAATTTCTGAAGCAGAGAATCCTCTTTTACTTTGAATTAGAACAAAAAAAAACATTGGCAACATTTATTTGGTTCAATTGTTAAAAACCACTTGATTTGAATTCGCTGCACTTTTAAAATTTAAATACTTTAATAAAACAAAATTTTACTTTTTTTAATTTTATGCTTTGAAATTTTAACACAGTATTTATGACAGTCTGAATAATATTCAGTCCAAATTTGGTTAAATTTGGTAAAATATTAGTGTGTTTTTAAAGGCCACCTGAGGACTTTTGGGACAGCCTAAGTATTTATGTATAGAAATATATTTACGTTAAGATTCTTAATTTTACTTTATATTTTTTAATATAAAATATAGAAATAATTTATTTTCAATTTTTTACTAATTATTTTCATTTAAAAATTCGAAACATTATTAATGGTAAATATATTCATATATCAATAAAATAATTTAGAATCCCTTACAATTGATGACTATATGAAAGCCGCAAAATTAACGGAAAATCAGTACAAGAACTTCTATAGAGTAATGGAGGCCGTTAGGAAAAACCGTCAAATAGACTGGCTGATGATGGGGTTGCCCGACAGAGCATGGAATGACATGTACAATTTATTTCGAAGATTTTTAAAATCTGGATTTCTCGGCCAAGTGGAAGTTTACTGAAAGTACCGATTCTGAAAATTGAATTAATAGAATAAATATGTTTGCAAGCTGAATTTATAAACATCTTTTGCTTTTATTATTTATTTAATATTTAAGATATTACTAACAAAAAAAGACAAGGATAATAAATAAGAAGTTGAGGTAAAAGGAAAACTATTTATAAACCCAAATGATATTTTTCTATAATTAATACTACCTTAATGTAAGGTTTCGCCAATTTAAATTATTTAAATAATCTTTATTTATCCCTAAAAATTCAAATAATTTTACAATAAAAAAATTATTTCAATCTTTTATTTAAAATCACAATTATCCAATTTTAATTCCAAATTATTATTTAATTAAATTAAACATCAATTCTTTCAAATCTTCTAAAAATATTTAATTTTAAATAGAAATAATATTCAATTTAACTTAACGGGTAATTTTCAAACGTTAAAAAATATTTTTAATATTTGATATTTAATTATTTAATCCATCTGCGTCTGGCTTTCCGATAACGAAACATTTATGTGACCTAAACATTTTTATTTAAATTATTATATTTTTATTTTATATTAATGGTTTTTTTCTATATGTTTTCTATTATTTTGAAAATTGTTTGAAAAGAATTATTTATTGTAACTGAGCGCAAATTATTCAAATTTGAATCTCCAACAATGGAGTCCAATTGAGAGAAGAGGTAAATTTATGACATTTTCACCTATGTAAAATGAGATAAAATAAATAAGTTAATAACAATTTGGTGACCTGTTACAACTTTAATCATATCCATCAAAAAATCTACAAACATAAATATGAGCTTGAAACTGATTGTAAATATGTTTGTTTTGCTAACGCAACATTAGGCTCCTATGTAGAACTTGGCTTGACAATTTAAAATATGTTTGTTTTTCTACTGTAGATTTTTGAATTCCCTATAACACATTTCTGTCCCTCGATTTTTGTATTCACTGAGAAATTCAAAGTCCATGATTTTATTACCTAATTGTAGAGATACACCAACTTTTACTAAACTTAGTTACCATTTTCTTTTCCTTTTGTACTTTAGATATATTGTCCAAGAATCTTTGGGTCTAATTACGGTTGCCGATGATGACTGTAAAAGTGAAGAAGATAACGGGACGTTAAATGTTGTATTAGGTTTCCCCGATGAAACAAACGAAACTGATAAAGATTCAAATGACCAGAAAAACCCAGCTGGAAATCCTTCACATCTTGGACGTAAATTATTGCACTATTAATTGTTTACATATAAAAACATCAAAAAAGGCAATAAATTCTCGAAAATCCACTGAAATTGTATCGTAATCAGGAAATACTGAGCCAAATCTTATATTTTCAAACCAAAAAAACTCTTTCTCTCTACTGTTGCCAAATCCAACACAAAAATATCTTTGTAACTAGAGTAATTATTGTATAAGTCAAAGTCTATATTAATTCTGTACACTCGTATAATAAATAATTATTTATTTCCAGCTTTATACACTACATTTATTCATTCATTCTTGGCATTCAATATAATACACAAGATAAACAACATTTTAACCATATGGCCAATTAAAGTTTTATATTTATAAAATAATATAATAAAATTATAAATGTTGCTAAGTATAAATAAGCTGTAATGACAAGCATCTCTTTAACATCCCGGGAGTTATTATTACCCTGAGAGGTCGGTGCGTTGACTTGACTGCAACTATGAGCCGGTTGAGTCCAGTGGCTTTGACCGCCTCGTCGTTGTGTTTCGACTCTGTGATCAATTTACGATAGCGCCACGTCGAGAGATGAAATCCGTGACGACATGCTTCGTACTCATTCCGTCCACTCGGTGTCGGTCGGTCCGATTGACGGAATCAGGTCGACGGGCGGTGCGGCGTTTGTATGTTTGCAGCCGGACCTGACTCAGTTCGGCCGGGCTGTATGAGTTCGTGAATTCTGAATGAGGTTAAGTTGCATGAATTATGATAAAAGAAAATCGAAATAGTGAGAATAATACGCACGATTAGTAATTTTTATTTTTTGATTGATCAACATCTAACAATTATGTTTATTTACAGTATTTTAAAAATTATGTATATTGTAATTTGCACAGTGTTATATTTAAACAATTTTTCCGTTTTATTCTTTTATTCTAATAACAAATTTTCTCTGCTGATTCCACGAGTACCATAATTATTTTAATCGATCTATTTAATTTATTTCATTTTAATAATATTTTTCAGAAATTCGCATCAATTGCGTATTTCTACAAGTTAAACAAAAATCAATCAGCCTCAGCTTGATAAAAAGATTAACTTAATCATTTAAGCTATCTTTTTTTCCTAAAAAAAGGTCATATTGAATTGAAAAATTTTAAATATTTTTTATTTTCAAAATGAAAAATATTTTATTCTTATTTTATTATATCAGAATAAAAAATATTATTAAGAACATCAATATGGGTTTTCGAACATTTATTTTCAAGAGAATTTGAATTGTATTTTAGACAACTCTCAGCCAAGCTTTCTTAATTCGAAATCGTTCTAAATTGATAAATTTTTGTTTATTTTTTAATAAACAATTATTCGAACAAATTTTCATAATTTTCATATTTTATTTTTAAAGTTCAAAATTTGTAATTTTAGTAATAATTTTATCTACATATTAATTTTATTTTAAAAATGATTTTATTTAAAGAAAAAAAACATTTAATTAATCAATTTGAAAATTAGTTAAAAGTTATTTACTTCATTTAAATTTTAATATTAAAATTTGAATAGATTTAATATTTTTAAAGTTTTTTAAATATCTTATGTAATTTAAAATGCAAATTATGCTCGAACAACTATTCATCATGAACATCCAAAATATCAATTTTCCATCTGGGTAGGAGAAACACATTTCCAAATACTAAACTCAAAATACAAAATTATACATACCAATGTCAACATACCAAATTTTAAAATATTCCTCACAAATAGAAAATAAAATATATATTTGAGATACTATAAAATAATATCAATAATATAATCGTCCTTAATACAGTTGAAGAGATAACAGTTAATGCCAGTTTTCTAAATTCAAAGTAAATAGAAAGAAAATTTTAATTGTGATAAATATCTGGTTACAAGGAAATACATACGGGAAAATGTTTATAGAACTAAATAAATAAAGTAATTTTAATAACAAGAACAATATTTATTGTTAGGACCACAAATTTATTGACCTGAAAGTGAAAAAAAGACTTTATTGACTTAAAGATTATTTCAATAAATGGTACCAATTTTATGAATATCCAAGGTGTACTGGTTTTAGTTACTGAAGTCCAGGTTAGAACTTTAAGTCAGTTTCTGGGATGGAAAATGTCGACTGTGAAAAGGTTCATTGTCATTCAATAATCGCAGCTACGTTTCTCTTGCTTCCTTTTTTTTAGTTGTTGTTTTAAGGCTTAAATATTACTTGGTATAATTCTTAAATGAATTTTTGTTAAATTCATCTTCACAACATCCTTACTATCTAAACAAATGTAAAAAAAGAGTTTTTTGTCATTGAGAAGTCTCTTATTTCATCTTAAATTATGAACAACAGGTATTTCTACACTGCTAAAACATTTTGAGTTACGTATTATATTTATTCGACGAGAACGTGTCTCCGATTCTTCCATACCTTTTATTATTGTTTTCCTCAAGATTTGTGAATTGCAAACAAAGTATACACAAACCAAAAACCCTTCAGTCGTTCCTACACTTATGTTGAATGTTATAAACAGTGTGGGATGTTAATTCTTTGATTCTTCTTGTCGTCTATCCTGAAACAGTTGATAAAAGTGAATCCTCTTTTTAAAAAGAAGACTGAAAGAATTCGGTCATTTCACTGCTGGTTTTCTGTTGCAATGCAAAGAATGTCATCACGCTGAGCATTTTATGAAATTTTGCATTACTAATGTAAAAAATGTATAAGTAAACGAAACGTTTTTGGTCACATATCTTTTGCCGCACTCTGTTTAGAAAAGAAAAAATATTATTCTACCTCAACTGAGAGGGTTTGGCAGTTCTGAATTAAGCTGTAAACACATTGTAAATTGATTTACGGTAACATTTAGAAATTGAAATGATTTCACGTCTTTTTGCTTTCTGTGGAGTTAACTCGGACTTCCTATGAATGGATAAATTAAAGAAGGCTGCTGATAATTGACTAGTACTGTTGATCTGTTTCGACAGCCTCATAGAAAATAAACATTTTTAAAACTGGTCGTCCATTGTGTGGTTGATCATTAAGACTAGCCTCTTTATTTTGAAAGTTTAAGAACCCGTCGAGTACAATACAATCACTTCAACTCCTTATATTTCTCGAGCCCCAACAGCTGCCTTGAGTCCTTTCTTTTCCAATGGACTTTGAATTGCAATTTAGTATTGTTAATTTTTTAAATCGTAGCATTATATATATGATATTCAACCATTCCGTGACTTTGGTAAATATTCATGATATGACCATTATTTAATGCAAAAAAATAAAAAATAAAGCAAATAGAAAATTATCAAGAGCAATTTATATCATTTCGATTTGAATGCAAATATAACTGTATTTAAAAAGGTAAACAATAGTAGTAATAATGATAATAATAATAATAATAATATATTTAATTTATACTAAAAACTTTATCAAAATCTTAATGAATTATTATTTCATAATTGTTTGTCGTTTTATTTCTTAAAATATTTAAGAATCATTAAAGTAAGCTACTTATAATTTTAAAGTAGTTTTATGTTCAGTTTATAAATTTATAAATTTCTGCATTTCCTTCGATTTTATAACCAGGAAATATGTTTTTGGGTGTTGTATAATTTCTGGTTCCGTATTTAAAATGATAAAAACAACTTTTATGTTAAATATAAAAAAGGTGTTTCACACTTTTACCTTTAAAATTTGAAAATCTCAAGACTTTCACATTAAGAATATTAAAGTTTTTTTTCTGAATTTAAACTCGATTTCACTTTTCTAAATTCCGTAAAAATTGAAAACAAATAAATTTAAAAAAATGAAAATTATTATCAGTCTTGAGTAATAATTTATTAATTATAATTATTACATTTTCAACTTCGCAATCCACTTGTATTACTCTAATTACTCTTTACACAACCTCAGAGTGATTTTAAGCCATAAAACATTTCTGGAAATTTGGTAATGGTGAAATACAAAAAGATTTCTTCAAACTTATGGATCTACGACAAAACGCTGCGGACAAAAACGCCGCTGTCAAAACGTCGAATTTAATAATTAAATTAGTATTATTCAATTTATTAAATTTTTTAAAATTTTATTTAATTAATGTTATTAAATAAATATTATTAATTGAAAATTTTTCAAAAAGGGCTTAAATCAACTTATAAATAAGCTGAAAATGCCTGGATGTCACAAAAAATTTCAATGCATATTTATGGTGCAAAACAAAAGTATAGAAAAGTTAAATAAGGTCCAATCTGTTTTCTAGATAGAATGTTAATATTTTGTTTTTAAAAAAATATTTTACAAAAGTCAAAATATTATATATTAATAAATAAAAAATCATGTAAAAATATTATTTTATTCTAAGTTTTCGAATTATTTTTGTTAGTATTAGGTTCGTGATTGAAATCAGAATTCATAATTAGCAAACTTTTATTTCTACTACAATTTTCATTATTGAAACAAATTTATGAGGAACTATTTCAATTTCATAATCCAGATCTAAAAATTCTAAATATACATAATAATATTGATAAATAAATATGCTATTTTATTCAATTTTTTATAAATTTAGATCTTTAAAAATATTTTGAAAATTCAATTTAAACATAGTGATTATTAATAATTTAAACTATAAATTATTTCTCTTTAATAAAACATTTTATTTCTTTTTAACAAAAATTTGCAAAAACCATTTACAATTTTAAGATACAATTCACAAATTTGAAATACAGCAAATATTATTATATTTTTGAATATAAATCACGATTTTTTAAAATACACAAATATTATTCACTATTTAAATTTATTATCATTTAATAGAGATTTTAATTATAAAATTTTAAAATATTTATATATCTATATT
>MQRK01212580.1:0-14098 GCA_001938485.1 Girardia tigrina | reverse complement strand
TATATATATATATAAGTCATTAACGACTTCCAAAATGCGTTCGTCAGCTAAACGATACTTCTTCAATTTTTAAGTATTCTTATTTCCCCAAATAAACTTTTCATATAATTAATAAACTGTTTCATGAATCATACAAAATCAATCTATAAACTTCCACAGAAATTGATCATTTAATCGGAATCCTTTAATCGATTTACTATAGGCAGCTTCCACAAAATTATTGGTCCTACAATCATTATTTATAGTTTTAAATAGCAAGATCGAATTGCAGGGAGACATTTGGCGGTGGAGTTAAGAGAACGGAGTCAAGTCACTGAGAAGCGATGTGCTTTCCATTTTATGGTAACATAAAGGTGTTATTTTAATGATTTTCCGGATAACGGCCTCATCATGAATATAGCCTTATACAGCCAACTCGTGGTAGTCATCAGTAAGAATAGATGGAAGCAAAATACCATTTAGATACTGTTTCTCCACGACAATGCACTTGTGGAAACAGTAAGCATTTCTCAGATCACAAGTGAAAGTGCTGGATAATCCGTCGTACAGCCCAGACTTTGCACCTAGCGACTTGCACTTCTTTAGATACATTTTTTGAGAGGTATTCAGTGTAGATAAAAAAAGATTTAGCGGTTTCCGTTGAGGATTTCTTCGCCGCATGCCTCCCGGAATTTTTCACAAAGGCGTTATATGAGTTGATTATTCGTTGGCGAAAGTGTGTGGAGCGAAATTGGCATTTTGTTGAAAAAGATGTTTAAATAAGGTAAGCTTATTGTGTTATAAAAATGACCTTTTTTAGAATTTGTTTTCTGTGTCAGGCCGGGTACTTATTGAACCCACCACTAACTCACATTCTATGGTGAAACATATAAAATCTCCATATTATACAGTACTGGCTGGTTAAGTAAAGAACCCATCAAGAATGGCTCAATGTATGATCAAAGATCATGTCAGAAACATCAGATTGGCATTTGAACAAATCTATGTAAATAAAAATACTAAATTATGAATTTATATCTATTTTAAGTTATTTTCAATATTTTTAATATTTAATTTAATATAGTTTAAGGACCTTACGAATTTTAAAATCTAATATTTTTTATAATGTAATAAAACAAAAAATTTTAAAGTCTTTTTAAACTGGAGTTTGTGGCAGCTTTGATCATCAACAAATATTGAACAACATTGATTGAAAATAAATAAAAAATAATTGCTTATTTAATATTTAAAAAATATTTGCTTTTCATTAAATCTTATTTTTAATAAATGTAAAATTATTCAACGAAAAAGTCGATTTGTTTATTATATAATATTATTTTTATTAAATATTATTTTGATTATTATGTTAATTTACTTTTAAATTTAAAATTTATTGCAAAAATATAAATGTTATTTTGACTAAAAATACATAATTATTTTTTATAATATATTATAATATATTATAATATATTTATAATATTTATAATATAATAAGATTTAACAGTTTTATTTTTTAAATATTTTGTTTAAATAAATATATATAATGAATTTTTCATTTATAAATTGGAATTTAAACTATAAATTTTATATTTATTTTTAACCCGGTTGATTGTTGAGACTGACAATGTCAGATTTGTTTTATTTTTCGATGTCACTTTGATTGAAATACATTTTTGTACATTTTCTCTCAATGGATCAAATCGTAAATATAATTATTATTTCAAATGGGGATTAAACTTTTCTTATTCATTTCCGTTCTGTCTACAAATTTAATTATTATTCATAATCCAAAATGATAGATAAAAATACTTTTGAGATGAACAGAAGAATAAAGAAAAAAGATCAGTTCAAAATATTTTATTTATTTATATTTTGCATGTTTACAAATTGAAAATGTATAAATATATAAACTTGAAAAAAGATGGCAATTTTTTATTATAAACAAATAAACACCATTTAAAAAATATATTTTATTATAATATATTTCGACGGTTTAACCGTCAGGTTCTCAACCAGCAAATTTATACGGTCTTCCTAAAGTACATAAAGATGGAGTTCCAATGCGACCGGTTCTATCTATGATCCGTACGTCTCAGTACAATATTGCTAAATATCTAGATAAGAAGATAAAATCTTTCATTCCTAATGATTTTATTTGCAAGGACAGTGTTGATTTTGTGAATTCCATTGCTAATTTTGAAATACGAACTGAAAATGATTTTATGGTTTCCTTTGATGTATCGAGTCTATTTACTAGTGTTCCGTTACAGGAAACCATCGAATAATGTTGTGAACTTTGGTGTAAGAATAATCTGGACAATTCTGATTTAGATGAAGTTGCTTTTCGAAAACTCTTAACATTTGCTACTTCAAATGTCCATTTTTTATTTAATGGTGAATGGTACAAACAAATAGATGGGGTTGCAATGGGTTCTTGAATTCAGCAAATAATATTTTAAATTTAAAAATTATTTCTCAATCATTTAAAGTTGAGAATATGTTTTGCAATAAATCACATACTCCTTTAGGGTTGTTTTCGGACATTGTTTATCAATACACATGTAATGGGTGCAATGCTACATACATCGGAGAGACTGCCCGTCATCTCTGTAAACGAGTCCAAGAACACAGTCAAAAAAGGGAGAAAGAGTAATATTGCGGAGCATAAAAAAACGTGTAAATGTAATATGAGCATAAATAATTTTAAGATTTTGTGCAAGCATTTTAAAAATTATTGGGAGAGAGTGTCATGTGAAGCATTGTTGATAATATCATGTGATCCAAAAATCAATGTTCAAACATCACTCTCAACTAATTTGTTAAGAGTTTTCGATTAGACTTACGTAAGTGATTACACAATCATTTATTTCTTATATATATATATATATATATATATATATATATATATGCAATAAAAATAACATAATCAGTGATCTGATGATGACGGTTAAACCGTTGAAATATATTATCATAAAATATATTTTTAAATGGCGTTTATTTGTGTATAAATATATATTATATATTATTGTTTAATGGTATCAACAAAGTGAACAACGAGAAAATATCATCCAAGTAACAATTTATTTGATTAAAATTCACTAAATGTTTCGTTTTTGACAGACGATTATCAGGGGGATCGTCTATTGAGAGAACGAATATTAAACATTCAAAACTAATTGAATCGTCAGTATGAAACACATAAATTTCACAGAAATTCATTTAATTTCATGCTTTTAAATATTTATTTAAGATCAGACATTTAATAAAATGGTCGGTGAGAATCTAAAAATTCTTGGATGGTGATTTTTACTGTATCTTCGAAATTGAATTTTTTTCTTATCAAAACGTTGTTCAAATTGAGAAAGAACTGGTAGTTATTAAGGGTTGTATTGTTTTGTCTGACGATCGCATTATTATTTTTATATGTATTCTTTGATTTCATTTGTCCGCCTTTTAGGTGTGATGTGTTGAGGGTATTTTTTTGTGTGTTGATTTTTTTGTATCAATTGTGTGTATGCTAGTGGGGGGAAAATGAGAGTTCTGGACCAACCCCCCTCATCCACAGGGGGGTAGCCCGTTGCCATGGCAACGGTCGCGGTTACCATAGCAACGGTTACGGTTCACTTGGTAACGGTGAATACTATTATCTATCCAATATACCTTATAAAACATACCATCAACCATCAAATTTACCATATGAAACATCAAAAATACTTTAACAACCATATTATCAACCATTACATTTACCTCAACAACCATCAAAATCACCATATCAACTACACAATCAACTATCAAATTTACTGTAAATTTGATGGTTGATAGTATAGTTGACAAGTTATATTTGATGTTTCATATGGTAAATGTGATGGTTGATAGTATGGTTGTTAAGGTATTTTGATGGTTGATATGTTAATTTTAAAGTTTGTTAAGGTAAATTTGATGGTTGATGGTATGTTTGATAAGGTATATTGGATAGTTGATATGGTAAATTTGATAATTGATTGTATAGTTGATATGGTGATTTTAAAAGTTGTTGAGGTAAATGTGATGGTTGATGATATGGTTGTTAATATATTTTTAATGTTTCATATGGTAAATTTGATGGTTGATGGTATGTTTGATAAGGTATATTGGATAGATGATAGTTTGATGGTAATGGTTGATAAGGTCGTTCTTATAATATTTTATATATTATTCAGTAGTTTCTGTATTTTTTACATGTTCAGTTGTGCATTGATATGATGAATGCAACACGTTAACATGATGGATACATGACGATATCCCCTTGGATACGGTCATGTTTTGAATGCTTGATACGATATTGGTTGATAACATAATATAATATCATAATATAATACATATCTATAATCTAATATTTGCAAACATAATGTGCATATATTCGAAAAAGCACTAGGTATCGATTTTTTTCAAAAATGTTGATATTGAATCGGACTATTCATATATAAGTTACTATCCATGTGTACAGACTGGTTTTTGATATTTTGCTTGTTTCGCCTGCCTAGGCTATACCCTATAAGAGTTCTCCCTCACTTTAAACTATAAAACACAACATCTCAATAATCAATATGTGTGCGTTTTTTCGAGAATCTAAGATCATATTCGGGCTATTTACCTATGTGTTTCATGTGTTCAGACAGATTTTCGATATCTTACTACCTTCGCCCTCTACACCTTATGGGCATTCTGCCCACTTTAAACTATATTATATTAAAACATGAATATATTAAACTTTGTACAATTGTGAACTTATTGATTTTGCACACTTGCACTAAGCCTAGGCAGGCTGCACATGTGCAGTATTTATAAGCACATGTGCAGACGAGTGCAGTATTGAGTTTTGCACTTTTTTGTATAATTTTGGTGGTTTTTACATGTTTTCCATGATTTTTAAGGTGTTTTTCATGGTTGTTAAGGTAAGGGTGATGGTTTATAAGGTGTTTTCGATTGTTTTTATGTATCATGTTATACATTTTTATACCATGTTATGTATCATGGTTACGGTAACCGAGGTACTTTTGAAGATTAATGCCTAGACTCAGGTACTTAGCTGATTATGTAGATATTATGTATAATGTCGATGCATGTTTTAAGTACTATAGAAGTTTTATACATGTAGGTTTTACATGTATAATAAAAGGTTATGTATCTTGGTTACGGTAACCAAGGTACTTGTGATTATACTTGTGTATATTAGGAGATTCATGAGGTAATGTTTGATGATAAACAACATACATATATCATAGAGGTTTCAGATATAAACAAAAAAATCGATTTTTAAGCACTTTTTTGAGATTTTCAGAAATGTTCGAAAAAATCAATTTATCAGCACCTTGTTGAAAATATTAATGTGGAATCTGAATGTACGTATATGTGTTACTATTCAAATGCATCAGCACAATTTTGATATTCTACTTCCTTCTGTCTCTAAAATCGATGCATATTATGCTAATTATAGAGAAAAGTAATCAATATATGAAAATTATAATTGCACATTCAGATAGAAAATTAAAATGTGCATCAAACAAATGATATCGATTTTTGACATTGGATTGCAAGATACGTCCTACCAAAACAAATAGTCTCAGATCAGGGAAAACAGTTCGAAAAAAAATTTTTAAAAAAATTTATGTATCGATTTATGTACTTTTGCACATGTGCAACTTAAAAAGCACTGTGTTAACACTGTAAGAATGTGCGGCACAAGGTACACTATCGATTAGCACTTTAAAAATATAGATTTGCACATCTTGGCACTGTGCAGTGATTGATTAGCACTTTTGTCTACGGTTGCTATGGATAGGGTGACAGTTGCTATGGATACGGTAACCGTTTCCATGGTTACAACCACCTTAACTCACTGTATCCATTGCTAATGAAAAACGTCCCTTGCTTACCGTTGCTATGGTAATTAAGACCTTGGTTACCGTTACCAAGTGAACCGGAACCGTTGCTAAGGTGATCTGAACCGTTGCTATGGTAACGGTGACCGTTGCTATAGTAACCGTGACCATTGCTATGGTAACCGCGACCGTTGCCATGGTAACAGTACCCGTTACCATGACAACGGGATACCCACTCCGGGGGAGAAGGGTTTCCTCCAGAACTCTCATTTTCCCCCTTCTTATGTTTATTTATTTATTTGTTTTTTTACTTTATTTTATATATTAGTTTTTTTTTATCGCAAAAGGAATATCTATTCAAGAATACAAGTGAAAGAAATAAATGAAAGCCCAGAGTTGGAAAAGAATAAAATAAATTTGTATTTTTAATAAAAGAAAATAGTAATTATATAAATAAAAGATAATGATTTTTAGTTGAATTTCATATACAAATAAAATCAATACACATTTAAAAAATTATTATATTAACAACGAATAATTACCGACGAATTTGCTGTGCGTCTAACCAGTTAACTATCATTTCAATTATCAACCGTTGTGTTTCTCTTTCAACCTAATTACACCTATCAGTTAATTTTCTATATCGCGGAACAATAATTGACTCTGAACTTTATTTATATATTTGATTTCAATTATTTATTCGGATCCATCTGATCATCCATTGTAAAGGTTACGAACATTAAAAGTTTTATTCGTTTGCTCTATATGCTAGTTTACTATTCTTATTTGTTAATTAATAGTTAGATTTGTTTATGTAACGACTAGGTTCATCAAATCTAAGAGCGAAGTACTCATTTGATTAACTTGGTCTATATTTATCATACCAGATTCATTTAATTTGAATTATATTTGTTAGAAATAAGGACTTCAGTCTCGTAAAGCTGGTCAGTGTTAAAAGATTTTTTTATTGCTCTTATTCGGGACTGAATCATTATTTCTTCTGTAGAATTTAATGTTTTGTAACCTCTTGATTCTTTTGATGTTTCGCATTTGAAAATAATTCTATTTTATATTCTGTTCTCGTTAGCTTTTTAAAAGAGAATTTGTTGTCTAAGCTATATGGTTTGATTTTTAGCTCTATTGTTGTTCATTGAGTTTTTTTATCCAGTTTTTGTTGTTACATTTGGTCCTTAAGGTTTGTTTAAGATACAGATTGAATATTTCTATTTTCCCGTTAGCTTGAGGGTTATATGGTGTTGTTCTGATTTTTTTGATGTTTCGATTGGCAAAGAGATTTTTGAATTCTGATGACTAGAACAGTTTTCCCTGATCTGAGACTATTTGTTTTGGTGGGCCGTATCTTGCAATTCAATGTTTTTCAAATTTTTAGCAAATCGTTTCACGTATGATATTTTTGATTTGAATGACCTCAAACCAATTAGTTTTGTGATCCATTATACAAAGGATGTATTTATATTTTTTGTTAAATGGTAACGGTCCGATTAGGTCTATGTGACGGAATTCTAATTTTTTCATTTCCTCATATTTGGTCAAAGATAAGGTCTTCGTAATGTCTTACTTATGTTGCAGTTTAAACAATTGTGTGTAAAATTTTTTTATATCTTTATGCATGTTTTTCCAAATTGCTTCTTGTTTTAAGATATTATAAGTTATCTGAGAGCCATAGTGCCCGAAGTCATGCATTATTTTGATGCAAGTGTTTCTTAATTCTTTTGGCACTAACGATCTATTGATTCCTTCAATGGACTGGTCGTACCAGATATTGTCAATTTTTTTTAAATCTTAAAGATGTGTTCTGATATACCTCTAAAGCTTCATTTTTTTGTTTATCAAATCCTCGTTGTTCAAAGGATTTATGAAATTTATATGATTTATTGTGTTTCTCGATAAGAAATCTGCGGCAATGTTCATTTTTCCCGGTATGTAACGTATTGAACATTTGAATTGCGAAATGTAACACGTGTGGTTTAGTTGTGTTGGGCTTGGATTTTTGAGAGTTAGAGCATGTGTTAATGGCTTATGATCTGCGTTTATAGAGAAATCTCTGTGTTTCAGATAGTCTTCAAAATGTTTAATCGCTCTGTAGGTGGCTGGTAATTCTCGATCAAAAATTAAATAGCGGCTATCTGTTTCACTCAACTTTTGTGAGAAGAATGCAATTGATACTTCATTTGTATCTATATTTTGTGTTAGTGTAGCTCCAATTTCGATGTTTGATCCATCAGTAGTTAGACTTAGTGGTTTATTTTCTTGTATCATGTATAATTTATTTAAATTTGCCAATTCGTTTTTTATCAAGCGGAAAATTTTTTTACTTTCATCATTCCAAACTATGTTTTCGAGTTTTTTTTTGTTTTTAATCATCTCGGTTAAAGGTGTTAGTAATTCTGAGCATTTGGGTATGTACTTGTGGTAGAAGATGACCATACCACAGAATCTTCTAACTGCTTGTACATTTTTTGGAGGTTCGATAATTTAATTATATCCAATTTCTCCAGAATTGGGTATATGATTCCGTGTTCTATTTTGTGTCCGAGAAATGTTATATTGTTGTTTGTTTGTTATTTTTATGGGAGGCTCACATCGGAGAAACAAATCGTCATTTGAAAACCCGGATTAGTGAGCACTCGCAAATGAGTCGTACGAGTAATGTTCTTGATCATTGACTATGTTGTAAGGATAGGACCTCGTCCATTTCAAAAGATGAGTTTTCTGTTCTACAAAAGGGATTCGATTCAAATTATGAACGACAGTTTTGTGAATCCTTACTAATAAGACACTACAACCCATCAATTAACATTCAGAATGGGCAAAGTGAGGTTATTTCAATACTTAAAATTTTTAATTAAAATATTTTTTGTCCTTATTACCCAATCATACATTAATAAATTATAATATTCATTGTAAATTTTTCCATTAAAAATTAAAAATCTTTTTAAAATAATATTATTAAAACGATTCAAATATTCAAATAATTAAATACTAAATTTCCAAATATTGCTGATGATGATGTATGTAACATCGAAACATGTTCAATAATTATATAAAAGAAGCTTTAATCAAGTTATATATATATATATATATATATATATATATATTTGAATAATTTTAAAATTTAATGCTCTGAAATATTTATTTGAAAAATATTATTTGAAAAAATATTTTCCTTTTAAATAGCTTTAAAAATTATATTTTTATGGCAATTCTTTATTTTCGAAACTATTACTCAAAGAAGTCTCAAAAAGCGTTTTAAGAAAGAAAAAATTATTAAACAAAAACAAAACATTTTAGTTTACTAAAAGCAAAATAAATTTTTTAATAAAACTAATTTATATGACAGAAAAAGAACAAATCTTTCCTAGGTAAAACTTTATGTAATGGACAACACTTTTAAGTGGAAATCTTAATTTAGATTTTTCTTGTTTTAATGGATGGCTAGACATTTTGTTTTTTTTAAAACAAACATAAATTCAAGACAAGCAACAAAGGAGTCACCTTTTGTAAATGGAATTCTAATTGTTACTTTTTCTTACTTCTCTTTAAAACCGTTTTTCTTTGTTTTTTACGATACTTTTATAAAAAATTATGTGAATTATTGACAATAAAAACTTGAATTTTGATAATTTTTATTGAACTATGTATAATTGATTGTCTACCCAATAAATATTTTGAAACGAGATAAAAAGTACACTTCATACTTTAAATAAATTTAAAAAAATAATTTTCCAATAAATAATTGAAGACATAATTAAATTAATTAATTTTAAGATTGAATGAAGTTACTGTGACCTTGATCAATTGATATGTGAGAAATCAATATGTTTTCTTTATCATTCTGTACTTAACAAAGTAACGGTGACACATGATAATAGCAATCGATATCAATAACTGATGACTCATATGGATTGAATTTGAGATGGTTTGATACTTAATGTGAAGGATAATACATTAACGCATTATATTATGTGGATAAAATTTAAAGTGAGAGGTGTCGTCTAAGGGATTGAATAGGATTTTGGTTTGGATTGTTCCTCCAAAAGATTGAAATGATAAAGAAAACGAAAATAAATAATTCATGTTTCATATGATTTCATAAATTATTTAATATTAAATAATTTAATTTATCGAAAAAACAAATTACTCGCTCAACTAATTCCAGAGAAGCAATCAATACAGAAAAATAAAAATTTAACTCATAATATCTCGCCAATCGGGATATTCGCCTTTTTACAACAGATCTTTCATCAAATTAATCAACGGAAAATACTTGTAGTCAACTTCCTTGTCAATTAGTGACTTGTTTTTGCAGTCAACTAGTAAGTTGAAGTGTGTCAGGGAATCTGCTCCTATAATCGCTTTTGGTATGCCCGCGATTACGAAATTCCATCTAAATATTTTGTTTGTTAATTGTAGATTATATGATATTGTGCCGAAAGTTTTTACTTCTGAACCGTTTGCTGCAAATAATTTCATGTTTGATTGTGGCTGTGTTATTGAAACGAAACATGTGGGTATAACTGAAACTACTGAACCTGTGTCAACGAGAAAATTAAAATGTGTTATGTGGTTGCACCGTGAATATGCTGAATATGTCATTTAGTTTTGGTGCGGAACTAAATGACTGGTTTCGTTTAAATATTTCTTATTAAAATTTTATTTGAAAGCTTTATGTCCGAATTTCGCATGATAAAAACAGTATGAGTTTTTTTGGGTGAAGTCGTTATTTTTTGGTGTTTGAATAATTGTGCATCGTATGATTCTGAAAGGGCTATTTTTTTGTATTTACATCATTCTTTATTTCTTGTTTTTCTTTTAGTGTTTTGATTTCATTGTTAAGTTTTTCAATTTTGTTTAAAAGTAGTTCAATTGTTTCGTTGCTGTTTTCTGTTTTGTAATTTCGATTGTTCCTTTCAAAAGATTGAAATGATAAAGAAAACGAAAATAAATAATTCATGTTTCATATGATTTCATAAATTATTTAATATTAAATAATTTAATTTATCGAAAAAAACAAATTAACAATGTTTCGTTCTTAACAGAACATCATCATGTAGATCATCTATGGAAAAAAACAAATGCTAAACATTCAGAAACAATAAATGAGTAGTCTGTATCAAAAGACAGAAAATTACCAGAAATCTGATCGGATGTATATAAAAAATAGTTACTTAACGTTGAATCAAATTAATAATATAATAGGGCGCGCGTACGAGTTTTTAATAAATTAATAGTCACCTCAATTAGATGTTGTTGGAATATCATCAGGATTTTTATAGTTTTTGTACATAAAATCCAAAATTTATTAATTTATACGTTTTCAAAATATTTTTAAACATCAATATATAATTAAACGTATATTTTGAAACACAATTTGTTTTATAAATCATAAACAGATATAAATAAAATACTTATGATATGAATATATGGTTTATTTATCTGGTTTTTAACTTTTAAAAAGTTATCAATTTTAAATTACAATATCATAATCAAATATTTAATCATTTTGTCAAATTTTACTAATTTTAAATTTCTATTATCATTATCAATCAACAGAGGCGACGCCAGCTTCCTCGGCGTTCTTATGCAAATTCTTAATTTGTGCCCTTATAATGTTTAATAGTTTTCTGAATATTTTTATAGTGAGCTAAAATAACGAATAAATCACGTTACGTATTATATTTTTATTTTAAACGAAAAAAATAAATACAAAAAATGTCAACAAATATATATTCGCACAAAATAAATGTTCGTATTCGCAAAGTCATTTATTATTTTATAGTTATCGATTTCATCACAAATATCGCTTTCAACTGCAAGCAAGCTAAGGCTCACGAGTCGTTCTGGCAATAATGCATATCTAAGGTATGTTTTTTTAAACGCGAAAAGGTTCGTTCGCACTTGCAACTTTTACAGATTGTGTCAATAAAATATGTTGAGAAATGGACAAATTGACGTACAGCTATTCCAATTTATTTTCATAAATATAATTTAGTGTACTACTATGTGTTTTGGTAATGTTTAAGTAAGAAAGAAAAATTTCTTTAAAAGAAATTAGTTTATTAAACAATTCTGTGGTTTTCTTAGTACCGTAGCCGTTGGGCCATGGGTGCACTCAATTATGCACAAGAATTTATGGCTTGGTTTTGCTTATTTTTAGTGTCTCAGTAGGCAAGGAACCTGGTGGCGCCTATCTCCTCTCCAGGTACGGATGGCCGTTGGCTCTAAGGAGCTCATCTGCCCTTTGTTAGGTTTTGTGTTTTATCCTGCTAGTTATCCACACACCTCTTCACCCAGGTTGCTCTGGATGAGGGAGCCGATTTAGTCGCCAACCATTCGACCATGGGACAGGTATTACAGGTGTACATGGTACCCGCGATTTTCCTATCGATCACCCATATAAGTACTAACGAGGCCGTTGGTTGCTTAACTTCGCAGATCGGACGAGGTACGGCGTACCTGACTGCGACCATTGAATATAGTTTCTATATTTTTATCTTCCCCATCCTTAAGATCAAGTCTTAGGTCGTCGCAATGTTTCTTAAGTTCTTCATCACTCAATTGTGGTAAAAGTTTTAGATTATATAAAAAATTAAAATAACTGTTGTTGGTTGATAACTGTTCGGATCTTTTTACTAAAGAATAAATAGTTCCATCTAAAAATGTATTAAAAATTTTTTTGAAACAACACTTTTAGATTTTGTTTCGTTTCATCTTAATGTTCATAGGCAAATTACTTGTTTTTGTTTTCTTTTTTCTTATGTTTTTAAGATGTTCAAATTCAGGAGGAATTTTTAATATATGATCTCAATCTTTTTGATGTTGTAATTAAATTTTCAAATCTTTCGTTGGAGTGATAATTTTTCATTTAAGCAATTAAATTATTTAGAGCTCTTAATGCGGTTCCCATATTTATTTGTATATTTTGGATCACTTTGCTTACAATATTTATTCGACTATGTACATCGTACCATAATACCAATGAACATACAAAATGAAATTGATAAATTTTGTCACATAAAACTCTGAAGTGATACCTTGTTTGATGATCTATTTTTTCATTTTTTTAAAATTCATTTAAGGCTTCATAAATTTCTTCATTTCACCCTTCAACGTGAGACTCCCAGCGTGTATCCGATATTGCCTCTAATATTCAATTAGAAAAGCCTTTTTTAAAATATCCCATATTTTATTTGAAGCTGAAAAAGGTTATATATTTCTTGAAATATATTTCAAGACAATATATTTCATCGGATCTACCGTCATCTTCAGATCACTAATTAATAATCAATTCACCTGTATATAAATACAAAAATGATGATTATGTAATCGATTGCATGAAATCATGCTAATCGAAAATTCTCAATAAGCTGCTTGAGACTGCCGTTTGAACATTGATTTTAGGGCAACGTGACCTAATTAACAATGCTTCACACGACACTCTCTCCCAATAACTGTCAAAATGATTACACAGAATTTTGAAATTATCAAAATTAACATAACATTTACATTTTTTTTTCTATGTTCTGCAATATTACACTTACTCTCTTTTCGACCATGTTCTTGAATTCATTTACAGAAATGACGGGCAGTCTCTCCAATGTATGTGGCATCGCACCCATTACATTTATATTCATAAACAATATCAGAACAAAGTGTTAAAGGTGTTATAGATTTATTACTGAACATATTTTGAATTTTATGAGATCGTGATATAATTTTTAAATTTTATTCATTGTTAGTTGCTTAAGTTTTTAAAGTTTTTAAATCCTTCAGAAAAATGTACAATTAAACAATATTTAGGCATATTATTCATATCTAATGATCCTTCGATTTCTTTCTTAGATCCATCAGGAGAAGCCAAACTCTGATTTTTCGAAAAATCTTTCAAAAGTATTTTATCTACTGTTTCCTTTATTAATTTTTCTAGAAAAGATTTAGAATAACCATTCTAATTTAACAAAGAAATTAGTTTATTAACACTTTCTACAGATTTAACAAAGGTTGAAGACAGCGACCAGGAGCGATTAATTAAACCTTTAATCATGTTTCTTTTATACTTAAGTTCACCAAAACTGTCTGGTGAAGTATATAAACATGTATCAGTTTACTTCCTATAAATTCCAGTGTCATAACTAAGAGATTTTCTTTCAACCAAAAGATCCAGAAAAGGTAAGTAGTATGAAAATGGGCATTCGGCATACATACCCCCCCCCCCTGGCCGTAGCCATGGCAACGAT
>MQRK01212574.1:10543-24783 GCA_001938485.1 Girardia tigrina | reverse complement strand
TAGGTATAAAATTTCGCACATGTCTAGAAAAAAAATATTTTCCTCTTTTTAGTGCATTGGTAATGCTTGAAAAACGTGGTTGTTTTTATAAAAAAATTTTTTATTAATAATATTATTCAACTATTTTTAGTTATCATTTAGGAATTCAAATCTTTCGATTGATTTCGAATAACAGAAAAGATAATAAAACCAAAATAACAAAGTTTTATTTTAATAAAAGCAAGTTTTATTTCAAAATAATTTTTAAACCTAATTTTAATACTTCTACACTTAATTATCACTTGATTTTCACAACATGTTTTCAATTTATTGATTTTTTCCGTACATCCGTAAAGTAAATGTTTTAAAATATTGTATTGTCATCGGAAGCAAGCCTGTATAAAAAAATTCAGCTCAATTGGATGACTGAAAGTGGTCGAAAAATCAATCGCAAGATTTGTTCCAGACAGACAAACAGACAAGAAACCAAGCTAAGAAAAACGTGGTAATATAAAATAATACTTTCTACCCCTTAACACACATATACACACATAAAAATAGGATCATTTGTTAATAAAATGTCCATTTAATAATATAAAATTTCATAAATTTTTCAATTAATCAAAATGTTTTTAATTAATCAATTTCAAAATACAAAAAAACATTTTTATTAAAACAAATTTTCTTTTAAATAATTTCAAAAGTAAAAAATAAATTACTTTTTATTAATTAAATTAATTAAAATTAATAAATATTTTCAAAATTGAATTTTTATTTCAAATTAAAAACAGTTCAAAATTATAAAAAAATAATTTCAAATAAATTTATTGGGTTGTTTACTAAAATATTTATTATCAAAAAATGACATGGATGCACAAATATTTTTACACGATATACTGTACATTATTTTCAATCACTTTCTTCCACCTTTCCGGTAGCTTCATTATTCCTGATTCATAAAACCTTTGCCTTTGTCAGTAAAAAAGTCGTCTAGGAACGATTTGATGTCGTCATCACTGGCGAATGATTTTCTGTTTAAGGAATTCTGCAGTGATCTAAATAAGTGAAAATCCGATGGAGCCAAGTCTGGAGAATACGGTGGGTGCGGCAAAACCTCCCAACCCAGTGATAAGAGTTTCTGGAGAGTGTCAAACTTGTATGCGGTCTTGCGTTATCGTGCTGAATTACAACTCATTTTCAATTTGCCAATTCAGGAAGTTCCTGTTGAATTGAATGAGCCAATTTCTCCAGCTGACCACAATATCTGTCTGAATTGATGGTTTCATTCCTCGGAAGGAGTTCAAAAACACAATTCCTTTAAAATCATACCAGACGGAAAGCATAACCTTCTTTTGCTGAATTTCTGCTTTTGGGATCGTTTTGGCAGGCTCACCACGTTTTGTCCATGATCGTCGGCGTTCCACATTGTTGTAAACAATCCATTTTTCGTCACCCGTAATCAAGCGCTTCAAAACTGGATTTCTTTGTTCTCGCTTCAAAGGGGAATCGCAAATGTCTATACGTTTCACCAAATGAATCTCTTTCAGTTCATGTGGTAACCACATATCGAGTTTACTGACGAATCCAAGTTTCATTAAATGACTTCCAAAACTTGATTTTGATATTTCCAGAGTTTCTGCAACTTCTCTTGACATATGTGGATTAGATTTGATCAGTGCTGTTATTTTGTCGCCATCAACTTCAACTGGTCGACCGGAGCGTGGTGCATCTTTCAAATGAAAGTTTTCAGAACGAAATTTAGAAAACCAGTATTGACACTGTCGAAGTTTTAAGGAGTCACTACCATATACAAAACATATCTTCTTATGAGCTTGCACAGCGGTTTTCCATTTGCGAAAATAATGCAACAAAACATGACGAATATGGTCATTTTGATTTTCCATTTCGAATTGACGGTAAAGTAATAAATTAAAACAAAATCAATTAATATTTTGTATCAAAATAGTCTGAAAATTAAGGTTTCAGAATATATAATTGAATTTAAATTTTATCACATCGTTTTATATTTTCAAGCTTTTTATTAGGACGTACTCAAAAACGCAATGACTTTTTGACCAACCCAATATAAAGTACAATTTAAATAATTTTATGTAAAAATGTAAATGAATAAATAAATAGATAAAAAACTGACTTTATTTTTAAAATTGTTGATTTCTATAATTTCAATATCGATTTTTATGAACAAATGAATACATGATATTAATGAATGGAAAATATAATTACATCTTTAAAATTTATTATTTTTAAATTAACAGATGTCACAAAAATATTTATCTACAATTAAATACAAATGGAGATCCAAAAAAACAAACCATAAACTGTAAAATCATAAGCATAAAAATCCAGATTTATTAACGGATGGATCCTTGCTATTAACAAAGTCCCTTCACTGTTTAATCGAAAATAATATTTCGGAAAATCGGGTAACAATAAACAAAATAAATATCGATAATCGAGAATTAGGCCTTAACTTCTTTGATTCACAATTATACAATTACAATAAATTAATTAAAATAAATTATATTAATTAATTAATCATAATTATATAATCGAAATTAATATTTCTGAAAATACAGTAGCAAAAAAAAGCATAGATATCGTTCCAAAACAGTAAAAACAATAGCAACAACAATAATGATAATCGATCATTACGAATTCTATATAGATTAAATAATTATTAAAATATTTAATTTAAAATTAATTAATTAATTAAAATAAATTAATATAGTATAAATTAATTATTTAAATAAATAAAATTAATTAATTAAAATAAATAAAATTAATTAATTAAAATAAATAAAAATAATTAATTTAATAAATAAAATTAATTAAAATAAATAAAATTAATTAATTAAAATAAATAAAATTAATTAATTAAAATAAATAAAATTAATTAATTAAAATAAATAAAATTAATTAATTTAATAAATACTTAAATAACATTTCTGAAAATAGAATAACAAAAAACATAATAAATGTCGTTGCAAAAACAAAACAAAAAAACGATAATCGATCATGACGCCTTAAATTAATTAATTATTAAATTAATTTATTTATAATTAATTAAAATAAATTATTATTAAATAAAATAATTAATTAAATACTTAAATAATATTTCTGGTAACAGAATATCAATAAAAAAAAAATAGATATCTATCAAAACAATAAAAAACAATATCGATAATCGATCATTACGTCATCCTTGTAGACGAAGTAGAGCGAGCCCATGGCAGCCTGGCTCGCAAACAGGAACAGCATCACGCAGAAGTAGATGGCGAGGACCGGCTGCGACTCGTGGTACGCCCCGAAGCATCCGACGAGGGACAGCGCGATCGTGAACACGCCGATTCCCATCAGGAAGGCCAGAATCTTCTTGAATTCCGTGAAGTGGTCGGGCGACCGCGTCAAATCGTGACTAGTCGTTCTCATGTGAAGGAAAATCGATGTTCCAAGAATCGCTATGCCGATTAACTGTAGCCAGATCGACAGTTAACAACCAAACATCAACAACAACGACGACGTCGAAAAAAAGGATTAAAAAAACAATCGATTCAGATTTTATTCGCAGAAATAAATTAGAGACTTACGAAAAGAGTGAAATTCACGACTACAACAACAATTCGAATGCAATGAAAGCACTTTTTTGACATTAAAAATCGTGTTTAAAATCAGCTGGCTTTAGTTAATGGCGAATATTTGTAAACATGTTTAAATTGTCCACCGATAACTAGCGGTGTTAGTTTAGTAAAACAAGAAATTATTATTAATATGGGAAAAATTGGAATGTTTCTCCCTCTTATATCCATGTCATGAAATTAAATGAGATTTAAGTGACTTACATGGTTGAATTTTTTGCGTGAAATAACTATTTTGGTATAATTTTCATATAAATTTGTTGATAAAAATTCACTTTGTTTTTCTGTAACAGTTATTTTTACATTTGCGATAGAATTTCAGATCACAACCTGATATTTTTGTGATCTTATGATTAATATAAAAACATATTTTCCAGAATTACGAACACCAATTCAACTTTTCATATTTTTATTTACACAACAATTTTGATTGTTCTTAAAACAATCTTTGTTAAGGCTTTCGTACGAGTGCATTCAAAACTAAATTGATTAATGAATTAATTCTTATTATTTTTTAGCAAATAGAGAAATAAATATTTTATTAAAATATTTACTCAAAACTAATTGGATAAAAATAATAATGATTATTAATTATTTAAAAAATATTAATTCGATTTATTTATTAAAAATTGTAAAAAATAATTAACTTATTTAAAATTGTAAAATTATTTTAAATTAAAAATAAATTTAAACATTACATTATTTTAGATAAGAAGAATTCAAATATTAATCATCAATCTGGGTAGGAGAGACACAATTCCAAATCAACATACAACCTTCAAAAACAAAACATCAAACATTCAAAATATTCTTCACTTCCAGAACAATACAATATTCTATATTTATTTCAAGGCAACTAAAGGATTTTGGTTGTTCTATTCTCTTTCTTCATTCTATGTTCAAAAATAACTAAAATCGGATAAGATAAAATGGAATAATTTTAATTAAGTTATATAACAAACTGTTATTTATATGATAGCACCTAGATGACAATTTTAGGTTATCCAAATAAAGAAGTATAATTTAGTTCTGTATTTGTTATATACCAACATGAGAATTTCTATATATATACCGGGTATCCGAAAAGTAAGTACCAACTTTCCATGCTAAAGAAGTGTCAGGTTATTGGGTAGAAATATTTTTTATATTTCATTTTAAATTGGAGAGCAAAACAAAAGTATTTTCAATAAAATATAATTTCTCTTAAAAAGTAATATACGAAAATATAAATTTAATTAACAGAACTGTAGACTTCTAACAAAATTTATGATAGACGACCGGATAATTTATTCCCAATTTAATCTCACGACCACTTCAATTTAAAACGAAGTTGTTTGTTAGTTCAATTTCTTTTCCACGTCGTCTCCAATTCTTACCGATTTGAGATTATACTTGGGATAAAAAAAGAGGGCACTACATCAGCCCTCTATAGAAAAGGTAGATCAATCGATCCGTGAGAAGTTGATCGCTTGGAGTAGGGAAAAAATTGTCAAAAAGTAGAGTCCATGGTGCATATTGGGACGATTTTATTATTATAGATGTCGTCTTGGAATAGTCTGAGTCATCTTCTATGTTGATGTTGGCTTTCAACATGCATAAGTTGACTGTGCATTTCGTGCCATTTTAATTGATGAGGACAGTTTTATTGTACGTGTTTATCTGCAACATGTGATCTGGAGTAGGGGAAAAATTAGAGTTCTGCACTACTTACCCCCCGAGGGGGGTAATCGTTTCCATGGAAACAATCGCGATGGCCATAGCAATGGTCGCCGTTACAATGAAAGCAGTCGCGATTTCCGTAGCAATGTTTACGGTTACCATAGCAACGGTTCTAGTTCATTTGGTAACGCTTCTGATTGGTTCCCGGTACACTAACAACGGTCACGATTACCCAAAAACGCTTCTGATTGGTTGGTGGTCCCCCAGAAACGGTTGAAATCAATTTAGCAACTGTTAAGATTCCCGAGAAACGCTTCGGATCACCCTAGCCTAGGCAAAAAAGCTTCTAATTGGTTCCTGGATCCTTAACAACGGTTCTGATTTCCTTGACAACGGTTCCCCTTGCCTTGGAAACGCTTCTCATTGGTTCCCGGTACCTAGGTAACCTTTCCCATCACTTAAAAAACCAATCAATTCACTCGAAAACCTTGACAACCGGAACCGTTACCCTAAAAATTATCGAAAACACCTTAAAGTCACGTTGAAAACCATCGAAAATCACATCAACAGCCAATCGAATCACGTTAATAGTCATCGAACACACCTTAGAAACCATCACCGTTACCTTAAAAACCATGAAAAACACCTTTAAAATATCAAAAACATGTAAAAATCACCAAAATTACACAAAAAGTGCAAAAATCAATACTGCACTCGTCTGCACAGTACTAATCAATACTTGTACATGTGCTAATCAATAATGCATGGAAGATTCAAATTAATGAATCAATTAATTATAAACATTTATGTGTATAAAAATTTCAGTTTTTATCATTATCTGACATTTTGTTTTGAAATTTGATAAATCATAAAAAAGATTTAAAACTTGTTATTGAATGAATTCTAAATTTTTCTCTAAAAATTATATATACATATATATATTATATAAATGTATATATTGAAAAAATTGCAGTATTATTTTACTGCATCAATTGTAATAATTTGTAATTGAAATAATAATAAAATTTTTAAAAGGTGAATTGAGTTTTGGTTTTTGCATTGAATTCTAAATCGAAAATTTGAAAACAAAATTTAAAAATGGCTAACTATTTTGGTAGCAGATCGTGTTTGGACTTAAATGGGAATCGTCATCAATTGATTTTGGATGATCGATCGAAATTATCACCGATCGATTCCTCGTCCGGCGAATTGGTGAAGAGTAAACTAATTTGGTGAATTGTTCTTTCCTTAATCGTGGTCTGGGAAGTAAGTAATATTTTGACGCTGGAGATCGGCTGTCGATGTTGCTCAGGAAGAGTGGCCGCAATGTTTGGACAGACGGAGAGGAAAAAAATCGATTTGAAATGGGAGAAATTAAATTAAAATTTGTGGATTCCATTAATAGAACTGATCTTTTTGAATTTGATTTGCAATTGGATTATAACAATTGCGTCTCAAGGCTAGTTAAATTGACCGAATCACTAGGAATTCCTTCTGAAAAAAATTAATTCGATTTTTATGACAGTGAAAGAGATATTCGTGAGATTTGTTAAAAAAAGGCGATATTAAAGACGAATCTAAAGAGCTGGAAAATTGTGACTCTTGATACTCTTGATGGATTGAAAACATATCTCTGTGATTTTTCCATGGAATCTAAATTTGAAAACGATTATTATAAAACTGGAATCGAGTGTAGAAAAGAACTTAATCAAATTTTTAATGATTCAAACCATCTGAAATCGAAAATTACGAGTCTAAATGATTGTAGCAAATATTACGAGTTTAATTGCCGAAATAAGTAATCAAATAATGAATACAAATCTCACACACTCAGCTGACGAGTTTTAAAGATGTTATAGAACAACTAAAGGAATGTAATAGTGCAATTCTCGAGGGCAGTTGTGAGAATCTCCTTTTGGAATATTCAAATTTTGTGAAGGATGTAGTTGGCAGCAAAGATCTCGATTTGCCAGAAGATGAGGATGATAAGAAAAATTTTGAAGGAAAAGACACAGAATTGCAGATATTCATAAAAACGATTTCTGGCAAAACAATTACTTTGGATGTAAAGAATCGAGAAACGATAAAACACATCAAATCAAAAATTGAAAACAAGGAGAAAATTCCAGTCAGCTTACAACAATTATGGTTTGATGGATTACTCTTAGAAGATCAAAAAATAATAAAGGAGAGTGATATAGCTAAGAATGCTACACTTCTTCTTCTGCTTGGCCTGAAAGGAGGCAAGAAAATGGATGAAAAAAAAATTAATCCGAGAATCCCATGGCTAATAATCATCATTCGAAATGGAGAAAATTGATCTTGAAAAGAATATTTGAGACACATATGTTAGATAGAGTTAAGGAAGCTGAAAATGATCATAAAGAAAGTGAGTTTGAATTAGCAGAAAAATAAATAATAAAGGAAGATCAATAGGAATGGTTTAGATCGCAGATACAATTAATTAAGGCAGAAGAAACACTTAAAGCAAAGGATTCAATATTAAAAGTAAATCCTATGATTGCAGAAGACGGACAGTTGAGAAGCAACAGCAGGATAGTGAAATCTGAGTACCTTCCTTGGAATTAACGATATCCGATAATACTGTCTATTAAAAGTCCAATAACAAAAATTGATAGTGGAACATGTTTATCAAGAATATCTTCACTGTGCTAGCGTTAATCAACAGTATTTTAAATTATCCGAAAGATTTTGTTTCCCCAAAATGAGAAAAACTATAAAAACATTACCAAAGAAATTGTGAAATTTGTTCAAGAAGAAATGTGAAAAGAACCTGCCAACAAATGGGAGAAATGCCAGAGTTCCGTCTTCGAGAACCGTAAAAAGCGTTCGATAAAATCGGGATTTATTTCGCTGGTCCGATCTTTACGAAACAAGGACAGAGAAGAGCGAAGGAGAAGAGATATATTTGTTTAATTACTTGCCTTCTATGTAGAGCGGTACATTTGGAGATGACAAAAAAGCTGGAAACTGATGATCTTATAAGAGCCTTAAAAAGATTTATTGTCAGAAGAGGAAGACCATTGATGATAATTTTGGATATCGGAGTTCGGGGTTTCATTTTCGTGCCACAAGATCGAATTTCGTATGGTACAAACAGAGATCGTTACAGGAAGATCTGTTTCGGTTGTTCAATGTTTGTTTTTGTTGTCATATTCTCTCTTTAATGTCACTCAGAGCTGTTATGTGGTCTGACATGGCCTGGATCTGAATTTGGCAAGTGATGCAAGTTATGTGACTAAATCCATGGTTGATGCCGCTGGTGGTGATTGGGTTAATAGCGTGGCGATCGTGAAACAATGAGATAGATTGGAGGTTTGTGTAGCAATTACATTGTCTGCTATTTTTGCTAGTTCCTGAAGATTGTAAATGATCGTACAAATGAAGAAGGCTTATCCGCATACTCAAATAGTTTTAGGAAAAACCATTTGAGTGTTTCATTTCTCTGCCCTTATATTGGGATGTATTGTCTCTAAATCAGTAATGACCTCGCAATGAAACATGGAGGGTTTCTGCTGTCCTAATGGTTATGGTTGAAAATAGTTGCCGAAGATTTCGACGAAAGACGGATTGAAGATATTGAAGAAGTGTCTTTTCAGTTTGCAGAATGGATTTTCCAAGATTCCTAGACTGCCAACATGCATCACAACTAATTAAATTAGTTTCAATGGTAAAAGACATAATGCATGATGATCATAACGATTTGAAGAGTCATTCTTTATATACGGAATCGCATTTTGAGAATGTCCAGCCAACCCTGACGAGATCCGTTGAATCGAGGAAAGATGGTGGTGGTGCGGCTGGAATGAATAAAGCGCTTACTTCTTGTTTCACGTCTAGAGTATCTTCTATGCAACCCAGTGGACATTGATGTAAGCGTGGTTTGTAATGTCAAAACTTGCCCATGTCAGGTGATGACAAAGTGGTTGGTTGCCGCAAGTTTACCATATATTGCTATTATGTATGATTAATGTGTTCATCTCGTGCAACCTTTTTTGTTGAGTGTGTGATTATTCTTATATTCGGCTGTTGATGATATCATGTCGATATCATTTCGGGGAACTCCAGTCTGCACGGAAGATTTCCAATTTAACTCTGATAAACAAGAAAAAATGGTTAAATCGAGCATTTAGTATACTACGGCATTGAGAGCTGGAGAACTACAGACATGAACACCAAGAAGTTATGCCCCGTACATAATCTATGCATAATGGTTATAATGAAGGTTAATAAAATTGAAAAGATCCGTATCATACGGACTGTACTGAAAAATTTTGCATAACACTTTCGCACTAATACGAATATCATTTCAAGCAGACAACTTGCCTTTCAAAGTAAGACTGAAGCGAGAGAGGAGTTTGAGTGTATTAGACAATTCTGCAGAGCCAAATTTCTAACAGAGAAAAATCAGTTAGAGAATACCTGCGAGTAGACATATATATTGGCTATTTGGGGATAAATCTATTTATAAATACTTCATAGATCACATTATTCACAGAGATCCAACTTTAACTAGTAGAGCTCCTTCATAAAATCAGGACGTTATAACAGAACAAGAACAAATGTGCCAAAACTGATCCCGAATAGAGAGAAGCTTCGCTAATATGCACAATAAAGATGTTATAATGAGTTTGCGAACAAAGGCAGCTGAATACACATTTCAGAGAAGATCATGCATTGTCACTTCTGTCATAACAGATATGACCCGGCCCGATAGCGGCATCAAAGACACTCAAGGTACAATATGCAGGATGTCGTATAAGACGAAAGGGTTGCTTTTGAGAACACTCAATCATTATTATCGAGTGAATTCAGTAGAATTTGGAGAATTAATGGTATTATCAGTAGAACCCAATGATAGAAGCAATTTTTCATATTCAATCCCAACGTTTAAGATAACTGACAACAATCAGTAACAGATAGTCAGTCTACCTCGACGACGGTGACGGGAAAGATAAATATGAAGAAACAAGTTTGACTTTTAGGATCACATGCTTATTTGCGAAGAGACAGTTCAAATCAGTGATGCTAGCGGTCAATTTTAAAAATTTTTCGCCTTACATTATTTTACCGCATGACACAATGTCACTATGTACGGAATGTTGTAGCCCCCTATTGAAATCATATAACACCTCCCTCGAATATCCAATAAAATAGAAAGGAAAACATATGTTCACATAGATACAGAAAACGTTATTAAAAATTTAAACTAAAAAATTAGGCCACCCCATCATTAATATAGTATTTTGTAAATTACACTGAGGTTTAATTATATTACATATAAAAGGAATAGATGTACAATAATTTATATGGTAGAATTATGCCATGAATATCACTGACTTAGAAATCGTTTCTTGCACTATTTTGTTTTTTTGTGCTTTCTTATGTATCAGTATATTCTTTTCTTCATTCTCGACCTCCTTCCTTCTAGTTACAATCAAAGCTACTTTCTTTTGATATTCTTCAATCATCACTTCTTCTCGTCATTTTCAAAACTGACTTTCTTGTTAATCACCTCCTTCTATGCTTGAAGTAGTTGTCGACGTTTTTTTACTACGTTCCATTTCTTCTTCAATCTAAAAGGATGAAATAATAATATTTATTCAGAATACTACCTTAATTTCGTGTAAAGTTCTCCCTTGTTCTTCTAATTTTCGCTTGCGTTCAATTGCAGCGGCTTTTTCTGCAGCTTCATGCTCTTCCTTTTTCATGCGATCTTTATATGCCACGTACACGTTAAATCCTTTTTTAAAAGTTCCTCGCCAATGGAAAATGTGCAACAGGTCAGTTTTGAGGCCTCCAAAAATCCACTCACCGTGATCCAAGCGTTAATGGTAAGTCCTAACAATAGTTCGTAGACTTCTGATGGCTCATTAGCATGGAATGGGAAGTCATGATCTCCAAAGTGGATGCAGCACCTAAATTGTGCATTCATTGTTGTAATTCCTTCAACATGCTTAGGATTAGAGAAGTCAGGGATGCTACTACTAACGACATTCAGCTGAAAGGCACAGCTTACCTTGTCCGAGCAATTTTTCTCGTGGGTTTTCCCTTCTGTGTGTGAAGAAACTGTACATATTCTGCTAATTTCAAGTCGAAAATTTCTGCTGTATTTTGTAAAATGTGCACTGTTTTTATCAACTCATACTAGACTCAACTACGTTTTAAATGGCAATTCATCAGTACCAATCTTGATTAACCAGTCTTGCCGAAAGGGGGTCCTTCTTAGTATGCGCATTTAAAATAGCATAAAAATGAGAAAAAATATTTTCAAAAATCAAGGTGTTCAGATTAATATGAAATGCACTGTAAAAAAACCTTCCAAACCTAATATCCTTCCATACTGTATTTGACTTATGTTTAAATCAATCAATTTATCTCTTGTCATTTAATCGTGGATTATTCTATTAGTACGCTACATAAAACAGTGTTCCAATGCATAGAAATTGAGAAAACATGTATTTGGCATGAAGACGCTGCGTATTCCATTGTATTAGGACAAGCAATACTAAAAAGGCTCTAGAAACAAAGATATCCTTATGGTAATGTAAACCGTTACGTCAGTTGTTTTGTGTAACTCTCATAAAAAACATCAATGTTAAGTTAAACAGTTCCAAGTAATATAATTAGGAGTATTTTAAGTTTATAAATGAGAGATGAACCAAACATCGAAGCATCGAGAAAGATATAAAACATCAATTGCACAGCAATAAAACTGGGATAAAGATGAGATACCAGCATTCCAGTGTAGTTTAAAATATTTCTTTTAAATTCTTCGTATATAGAATTTTCTAATACTGTAAAAGGTGAACTAGATGTCAAAAAGATGAATGGACCCTATTATTGATTAGACTATAAAGTGAGTATAGAGAATAATAATTCGAAATTACTGAAACCAAATGCGTACTCATTTGGCATATACGAATAATGACGTTAGAACAAATGAAAAATTAAAACGCCGTTAAACTTTTCTGTCGGACAAGAACAAAGATTTGTTACATTAAGTCGTATGGATAACTGAATCAAAAATACACTGATCTATTGTATTTATCTCTAAATAATTCCTTCAGAAAAATGGAAATACGTTATCACAAAAAATGTCACTGAGATTCGTTTACTCTAAATGTCAACTTATAACATAAATTAACAGCACAATACACACAGTCAGTTGATATAATTGCTAACTGGTGAGTTTCTGTACAAATATCTTAAAAGGAAAAACAATGCGGGGGTTATAAATACTACAAGTTAGCATTAAAAGTATGGAAATCTGTACTTTTTCCATTTCATAAAGATAAAAACATGACCAATCATTTATCATTTACACGATTTAAAAAATCCCGCTACAATTCAGTTTTTCCCGCATTTCCAGCTGTTTTACAAAACTTCCCGCACGGTCTGGCCTCACTGGTTCAAATGTCCCTTTCACGGCTGTATTAAGTCCATAAATATAATCTCATGCATGTAGAATCATGGAGCATCAACCTGACTGGTCGTTTCTAATAGGCAAATCGAAAAGGAGTCTGAAGCATTCTGACTTCATAGGATGCCTATCGGGTGACTGCAAGGCACTCTTTAGTTTTTGTTAACCCTTTAAAGAGCGTAGAGGCTCATTACCATTGAAAGAGATGGGAAGCCACAGATGTGCGATAGAAAATTTAGCTCCCATAAAAGATAGCAAAACCATAGTCCATTGCAGGTTTCAATCTGAGTAGAATATCAGAAAACTAGAACGTCTTTGTTTAGAACACTTCTCCACAACCATCGCAGCAGACGAAGAGATAATTTAAAAAATCATGCTTAATGTTAATTTAATTGTTGATGACAATCGTTTACAGAGGACGTAAATTTAATTTTTAAATAAATTTCACACTATATTTGATAAGGTTACAGCAGGATCAAGTGAATGTACACCAGGAAAAGAATTTATCCGCATTCATTACTTCAAAATAAATAATTCAAGGCCATTTAAAGAATTTATTGATTATTGAAAATATCAAAAGAAATAAAACAGGGAGACATCATCCGTGTACAAAACGCCACAGCCCGCACTCAATCAACCGAGTCAAGTCAAATATGGAACATTTAATCAATAATCACAACTCAGAAACACTAATCGACCGCTCGACTCAGTCGAGTATCTGTACACGAACCCCCGCCCGATCGATCACATACTGAGGCATGCAGAACACGGGATTAATTAGTTTTAGCTCACTGAATTTGTCTGTAAATTGATTATCACCCCTCTCGGAGACCCTGTTCCACATCTCTTTTAAAAGTGATATCCCAGCCAGGCCAAACACAGTGTGGAATGGATCCGCCTGGTCCCCTGGGCGGTCAGAGATGCCACCCGTGTCTTCGTCTTGAGAGGAGAGAATGAACCTAATCAATTTCTCCCCATCGATCCAAGATAACTTTCCCAGAGTTGCCAATGACGACAGTACCCACCTGAATGATATAAAACGATTGGATAATCACACACAATTATCAATTAATCAAATTATATAAATCAAATTATAATCAAATTATATTATTATTGTATATTTACAGGATTATTATTAATATGGCAAAAAAGTTTTTTCCGTTACTCCTCTGTATTTCTAATTTCTAAATAAAACAAATATAAAACAATATATATATATATTTCTACACAACAGTATATTCATCGTTACAACAAATAACATTTTCAGCATGTGTAAAAAGTTTATCAAATTCATGTGAAAGTTTTTCTAGTGAGAGATTCCTCATAATATCACTGACCGCTTGTAAGACCTCTTCCTCACTTACAAATGATGGTGTTCTTAGCGATCCTTTTAAAAATTTGAATAGCCATTTGTCACACTGATTTAAATCAGGCGAATATGGAGCTTGTTTAATCAATTCAACATGTTTTTTTCTGAAAAAACTCCGTGGTAAACTTGGATG
>MQRK01212568.1:43201-56720 GCA_001938485.1 Girardia tigrina | reverse complement strand
ATATATATATATATATATATATATATATATATATATATATTTGAGAAAAATTCAGATTTTTTTTCAAATAATAAGTTTAATTTTTTTATGAGAAATCTTTTTTTTAATTTTGTTTATTAAACAAAATGTCAGATAATGATAAAACTGAAATCTTTATACACACAAATGTTTTTTAATTAATTGGTTCATTAATTTGAATCTTCTAATATCTACAATCAAAAAATGGTTGTAACATAGAAATTCCTCAAGTGCCTTTCATGATTTTGTTCGCAAGTCTTATCCGTANGATTATGTCTGTGTTACATGCTCATATAACTTAATAAGTATCAAAAACTTCATAAGATTCAGCAAAGCGTAAAATTTACATTCTTGTTTCATAAATCTACAGGCTTCAATTAATTTGTATCATTTCACAGTTTATTTTTTGTAATTAATTTAAGAAAATAATAACTTTCTATCTTGAGGTAATGAAAAGAAGTAGTAATGTTTGTGAGAAAGAACACCGAATGTTGAAGCAAATCCCACAAAAGAAGATATTAAAAAGTAAAAGAAATTCAAGTAATAAATATGGTAGAGTGAGAAAAATAAAAAAAATATTAAAATTTTAACACTTTAAGACGTTCGCAGACTGACTGATTTAAGCTAGGGTACTGATATGAAAAACCCTCCGAAAAGGCTATTTCCAGTTTTGTTAGATGCAATTGGACAAGAGGTTTTGATAAATCTTACCATATAGCACCAAAATTAAATAAGTAGTGAATTTCATATTCAGTGGTGACCCACTAGAACAAAGCGAAAGTACTGTATATGCAGTATGGTTATGACTTTTGACTTTTAAAAAAAAATTCATGTGTCATAAATCAATGAAATTTTGTTAGAAAACAATGAAAACACGTTTAATTCCTCTCCGTGTAAAAAATGTCTCCCACACTTTAAATTACGATTCTTCATTTATTTAATCTTGTTACTGCTACTACTAATATATGTGGCTTTGCTGCAAATCATTTAAAACTTGTGTAGATTGGACGTGTTTAGAACTTTAGAATACTTTGGAAATTTCCAGAATATTTTAAAAGACTTTAGAACATTCTAGTACAATTTAGAATATTCTGAAATATTCTAGAATATTTTAGACTGCGTATATATAGCTACTCATCTAATTTTATAGTTATTACAGAAGCAACACATTGTATTGTACAAACCTGGCGATAGTAGAATTCCGAAGAAAAAAGATGTCTAGACCATTAATCTAATAAAATTTGAAGATTCTTATAAAAGAAAAGGAATAGTCACTTTGGAAGAATATTCACTGGAAGAAAAGTGCAGAATGCCTCTCCAAAAGCAAATTATCGGATGCTACAATTTCCTTTGACTAAATATCAAAGGACAAAGGGAGTGACTAACGGAAATTTCCAAATACTGTATTGTTATGATGAATGCGTCAAATCGGGAAGCTACAAATCGTTTGATGAAATTTTTGATATTACTAAAGTGGATGGATCATGGTTTTCTTCGAAGATAAGCGATTGTACCATCTCCAAGTGGAAAGCAAAGGAATAGTGGGATACTCTATAGGTCAAGCGGCCAGAAAAGAAACGATCTATCCGTCTAAAAGACAAAACCTTTCGAGTAGGTCAGCCAAATCATCAACCTTCTATCCTGGTATTAATGATTCTGACTGATGCTGATGATAGTGAATATGAAAACGAATAAGAAGAAAAAGATAAGACTACTTCTATACCGAAAAGAAAACATCATAAAAGCCAAATTTCAGTCAACTTAGTGACCATAACAAGAGTATCAACAAGCAAATGTGCTTATATATGCAAGCAATTGGCTCGTGAAGGTATTGTCATCCCAAGTTCATGTCAATAAGTTATTTACAAGTTAACAATCAAAGAGGAAATCAAGCCGAAGGAAGAAATAATTGAAAAGTGGCATATTGAAAGTTGTCCCTCACACTTTGATGGCAACCATATAGATGGAATCGATTATCAAGTGGTCATCCTTAAAAATGAAAGAAGAGAAATCAAATTGGGTGTCATGGACTTGGTAGATGGTAGGGCGAAGACTATTACTCAAGGAATTTCTAAAGTCATCAATCAATTTCACTTATGGAATTCAATACATATGATTGTTGCCGATATAACCAGCGTTAACACTGGAAAAAAGAATGGTGTTATTGTAAGATTGCCACAAATATTCACAGAGAAACGCATCAAAAAATCTCAGTTTATCAGTTATCAACACCATTTATTAGATAGTATCCTGCAATTATTTACAAGTTAACAATCAAAGAGGTAATCAAGCCGAAGGAAGAAATAATTGAAAAGTGGCATATTGAAAGTTGTCCCTCACACTTTGATGGCAACCATATAGACGGAATCGATTATCAAGTGGTCATCCTTAAAAATGAAAGAAGAGAAATCAAATTGGGTGTCATGGACTTGGTAGATGGTAGGGCGAAGACTATTATTCAAGGAATTTCTAAAGTCATCAATCAATTTCACTTATGGAATTCAATACATATGATTGTTGCCGATATAACCAGCGTTAACACTGGAAAAAAGAATGGTGTTATTGTAAGATTGCCACAAATATTCACAGAGAAACGCATCAAAAAATCTCAGTTTATCAGTTATCAACACCATTTATTAGATAGTATCCTGCAATTGGTGATCGATGAAGCACTTGGAAGTAAAACACATTCGTCAAATATTGAATATACATTTTGTATCTCAACTGTTAAATGAATACAAACAACTGAAAACGCTGTTTGATAACAGAACAGAAGTAATTTTAGAAACATCAGGGTTGAGAGATGATAGGAAATTTCCGTTTCATCTCACTCGAGGGTTCCGATTTTTTTAGAAAAAGGGACATTTTCCATTGATCAGGTTTCAGAAAATATCCAACATCAACAATAGCCATCCTGGCCTTCATTTTAATTCCTTCAACAAGAACTGTTCTGCAGAGAATGTGTCAATTTATATCGTATGGCTGGGCAGACCATTATTTACAGACCAACTATGCTACGAAAACGACTTTAATAACTTGGCTGAAGTACTGAATCCCTAAAAAATGCGTTAGGCTCTTTGAAAAATTATTGGAAGCGAGAGCCATCCATACTACAGACACTCAGAAGTAATCAATGCGCATAGAAAATGGGGGAAATTTATTCGTCATGCAAAAATAAAGAGAAATTGCACCTTCGATTCCTTCTATGCAACAAGCAAGAGCAAGGTCTACGGTCTTTGTTTGATTGTATGACATGACTATGAAATTCTCAATACATTTGAATACATAGTAGTATTTATGTGAAAATAGATTTTTCAATGACAGGGAGAACGTTATAGAAAAAAATATACAAATAATAGTTTATTTCATGCTTTTTAGGTAAAAGTTAATCCAACTACAGTGAAGGAGCTTAAGGTTGAAGATATGTCAAATTTGCAGTATCCGTGCGCAAACGAGTTAAACGAGTTGTACAAAGAAAATAGATTTAAACGAAAACAAACACCCTTAAAATTCGACGAAGAATCAGGAATATTTTCAGTTTTGATCTCTTATATTTATTAAATTCGTTAAAAAAAGTTTTACAGTTTTGCAAATGAGTTCTTCCCAAATGAGTGTTAATGAAACCAATTAATTGCTTCATTAATTTTCTTTTGAGTTGAATCATTTAAAATAATTTGAAAATTTACGTTAATAAAAATAACAGAAAAGTAAAAAAAATCTCTGTACATTTTGAAGAATTATTAATGCTACAATGAATACTTTATTTATTATTTTCTATTTTCTTGTTGTCTTCTTCAAATTACGTCCTGGACAAAACAGAAATTTCCCTTCAATAAAAGTAAAATTAATGTCTCCAAAACTTTTATACACTAATGACAGTGAATGTTATAGTTTAAACTATGGATAAATAAAGACAAATAAAGTATGGAATAGTAATGTTATATATAAATAAAATAATTCATAATTGAAAACCTGAGAAATATAATTTCAAGTATAAGAAAAATATAACAACACTTAAAATATAATATTGGTATTGTAACTCAGATTATCAAAAAACCATGAAATTCAATCTTTTCGAAGTAAAGAAAACGTCTTGAGGACATAAGGATAGGCAAGCAAAGCGAACTTTGCCATATAAACGAACAATACTCGATTCTTTTATTTTAATTATAATAATAAAATCAAAAATGTGTGTTGGTTTTAATATTATTAGGGGAATAAATTACGTTCTTATAAAGTAAATTTAGACTTAGGACCGTTTCATCTTGTTAATTCTAGTTCGAAAAGGTATCGTACTTCGAATGAACGGGTAACAAGAGCTGCTACCACTTATAATTGTGTTGAAGTACTTGTGTTTCTAAATTACATGGCTCATTAATATTTAGAAATATTTAAGAGAGACTTTTATTATTTATTTTACTGTGATGGAGTTTTGTTAACATGTTTCAATGAATCTGGATTAAATGATATTATGTTACTTTTTCTTGTGTTATGAATAAATATTTTTTAAAAATCAGGAATAACTGTTTCCCGATTAAATGACGCAAGGATTAAGTGTCTCTGGAAATAAGAACCGTCAGGATTAATTATTTATGTAATAAAAGCAAATATAACTTATTTACATTTTTAATAAGCCTCCCTCAACTGTAACGAATAACTGTTTATTACAAATAATACTGAGCATTGGCGCATAAGGTGAATCATAGACTCTATATCGGATGGAAACCATTTGACAAGTACAAAGTTTTCCTATCATCTCACACAGCTTCGGATGCAAGAGTGAGAGCTTTAAATGCACGGGTACGCTTTGACTTCCATCTGAGAAATGATCAGTCATGTTCCTTCGTTCCATAAGAATTGAAGCCCAATGGTCCAATGGATAAGGTGTCTGACTTCGAATCAGAATATTGTAGGTTCAAGTCCTGGTAGGGTCGATTAATTAAGGGCCTTGGAGACATGGGCTTATATGAGTTACATCTCTCACCTACTCTATGCGTCCTCATCGTGGTCCTGGATAACCAACTCAACTCGAGAAGTGGGGCCTCTAAGCAAGGACTTTCTATCCATAAGTTGGCTCCTTAAAATCCAATGCAACGAAAAAGCTGATAAATATAGAGAACTCTGAGATCGCTAGCAAAACAAGAGGATCTTGGGCTAAGTAGGGACCACTCCGGTGTCCCCATACGCGAGGTTTCGATGATGAGAAAGCTTTAACATTTGTAATACTATTTTCACCCCTATAAACGCTACAACTTAAGTATTTGAAATTTTTTTCTGAATCGAAATCTTTTGGTGCTTTGCAAAATTTAAATTTGATAAAAGAAAGCTGTTAATATTTTGACAGTCAAAACAACAAATAAATGAAAGATCGAATACGTAAAACAATTGAATAAAATACTTATTACTCAATAGGAGATGAGATGATTTTATCTGAATTATGATACGGAGGCAAATAGACTAATTAACTATGTAAAACCTTCACTGGAATCATGTTGATGGATGTTAGGTGGTCAATCATACTGTCGGATATGAAAACCGCAACTCACTAAAGAATTTGAACACCATTGAGAAGACATATTACGATACCATGAATTGCTTTTTTTTGAAATATTGAAACAGACTTTTTCTTGTTATTATAATTCTAACAAGAAAAAGACCCATAATATATGACGGGTGAGCTGAATTTTCGACTTTGAAAGTTTCTGTTTTAATTTTTAAATCGTAATTATTATAGTTTATTATTAATTGTTTCGAATTCTGTGTTGATTTAACAGTCAGTCAATTAAATCGGCTCCTGGTTCCTTTCGGTAAAGGCGCTGTACAGACAGAACCGTTTCGATGTGGACTATGCAGAGTTATCTCAACTTTACACGGATTCACTTACTTTTCCTCCAATATTTCTCATTTTATCAATGTGGTATTCAATAAAATGCCAAAAGGTCGAAATACTCTCGCGTAATTAACTTCTTGCAACGCAAAATAGAAAGATCAAAGAATATTTTACAAGAGCAGTTGATTCTGTATTCAAATAATCAAGAAACAGATGAATCCTTCAATTTCTTTGTTAGCCAATATGGTGAATTATCTATCATATATGTAGATGAAGCTTTCTGCGCCGCTTTCTATTTGGGTTTCAAGGAAGATGAAGTGAGAAAGGCGGCGCGTCGAGAATTCACAAAGCAGTATAGCCAAGGAAATGTCCTAATCTTGAAAAGAACATGGCTGCCGCTCAATTGGAAGAAACTATTCAAAGAGCCTTTGAAATTCAACTGTACAATCAACCGTCTAAATTGTTAAACGTAGAAACCATTGAGAGCAAGGACGTTAGAAGAAGTATGATTGTTGTGGATCGAAACAAAATCACCAAAGGTGGGTCTGTCCTGCTAATGCTAAACATTCTTTTAACTGTAACAAAGTCGGACGTTATAGCAAAGTCTATAAGCATAAACCAGTAGTACCTTGGTCTTTGGAACAATTGGAAGGAGAGATAAGTAACAATCTAGGCGAAAGCACATTGATTCGACTAAAAATGGACAACGATAAAATGGCTTATCGATAGTGGTAGGGATGTGTGTGAAGCAAATTGAACGTTACAGGAGTTATTAACATGGAGATTTGGTTCTCGAACGGCGCTGCTATAAGTTCCTTGTTTTACGTCGTTGACGAGCTGAGCAACAAGACGATTCTGGGCAGATCTGTCGGCACTAAATTTGAAGATTTTCAATTGTGATTCCATCCAAACGTAAAAAGAGCAAAGCTAATTTTTGAAGATTCAACCAATTTCCTATATTAAAATTAGCGAAACGGCAAAGGTCATTCGGACATTGTCATGGTACAAGACGAAAGAGAAAATGTAATTCATAGCATATGAGATGAAAAGAATGTAGGCAGAATGTTTTATCTAGAAATCCAAGTCAAAGAGTTGGTAGTTACAAAACCAAGTTGGCAAACTATGCATGATTGTTGATTATGCGTCCAAAATTAACCATTTCACTGAGTTGGACGTATTCACTATCCCGTTAATTCTCCAAATACTGGAACGTTTGTATAGAAATAAAGTATTCAGCACATTGGATCTGAAGTCTGCCTACTACCAAGTGCCGAGCGGACGCTTACATTTGAAGACGATGAAGAACTCTGCTAAATCACTCACCTGCCTCTTGAGATTACAAATGTTGTACCAGTCTTTTATCGCATCATTAATCACCCTTTTAATGGTCTGAATGTGGTAGTTCACTATTTTTACGATGTAAATAAAAAAAATCAATTGCACTAATTCCCTAACAATTAACTTTTTTTATTCACTATTTATAATACAAGAAAAAATTGTAGAATAATAAATTTCAGATATATTTTTTAATATATATTATTTAACCGTATTAACAAATATACACAACTAATTCTTTTAACAAATGTCAATTAATTATTTACTTTTATTGAATAATTTCCAGAGAAATGAATATCGGCTTCAATATTTTTATTCAATGACTCGATTTTATTGAAATGAAAACGAATTTGGATAGGATCTTTAAATCTATATTAATTATTTGTTCCGACTTGGCAACTGTTTATCCGAATTTGCAATTAGATTACACGTAACGAAAGTCTATCGGAATTAGATTTTTGATCTGACTCAATATTTTTTATTCAGGATTCAATTTTTTATTTGGTATAATAAATTTCGATTGATAAATTTTCTGATACTTGTCATTTTCTAACGTTTGATTTTCCGTTCGCTTACTAACTGAATTAGTATTATCGATTAATTTTTTAATGTGCGTTGCTAACTTCATTAGTTAACACCCACTGTTTTCATTTAAACAATAAGACAAATTATTAACTAATTCCAAAAATGAATTTTTATAAATAACTTTGTATAAAATAATTTTGAGTCAAACTCTATTGTTCGTTGGTTTTAGGAAAAGAAATATATCGATTATAAATCCAAATGGTTTTTAATAAAGTTTTCAATAAACAATTCGATAAAATCAAACACCATTTACTCAAAAAATATTTTTATATCACGTAAAACATCTGACATTTCTTTAAACATAAAGATTTTCATTTCATCATTTGCCGATTGATATTTTGAAAGAAATATTTTTATCACATCGTCTTCGGTTTGACAATAATTATTTGGAAAATAAAATAATTTATTTATTAATGATTTTAATAATTCTTTCATTTAAAAATTTGAATTTGAAAATTTTCCAATTTCGAGATAGATTTTCATATTTTATTAATAGTATGTTTCCAATTTCAGGTAAATTAATTTCTGTTGGTAATCTGTTTGATTCGATTTGTATTGGAAGTCCACTTAATTAAGGGCTCTCGAAATACAAGTAAATAAAAATCAATAACATGAAATTAACCGTAACACTACACCCACCGATATAAATACGAATAAATATTTTATTTACCGATATTAGTAGAAGAGATAATGACTTTATTGACTAATAAAAAATAAAAAAACCAAAGATAGGTGAAAGTCGTTTACAGACAAAATAGGGGCTTTTGGAAACCTGAAACTCAACAATAAAATTGTTGCTTGTTTCAGATAGAATTATACGTTTTGGTGAACTCCCCCTAATACATGTATACCCAACCTTTGTGACCTAGCAAGTTACTTTTTATTTTCTGAACAAATGAAGATCGAGAAAATGCTAATACTGTGTTTTATTAAATGCAATATAAATGTTTTTTTAACGTTAACTTTTTTGTTTATTAAGTTTTACTGAGATGATTGAGATTGAATATTATCACCTATTTTTGAATAATTAGGTTCATAATTACTGACAGCTAAACATAAGCAGTCGTCAAAATAATTTTCAGTTATACGTGTACGATATTTAGATTTAATATAATTCATATGAGAAAATGACGATTCGCATAAATGTGTCGATACAAAACAGGAGTGGGTTCTAAGATAAGTATTTTTTAATAGAGGTTATTTCTCAATCGTAATAGACACGTATTATATTTCTAGTTGATCAACCGATTTCAATCAAAGATCGCATTGAAGTTCAATTAATTCCATTTCTATGCACCTTACGTTCATACTAAATTCTTCTCCAATTAGTACAGCTATATTTTCAATATTTCTTTATAAATTGGTGTTAATAAAAACAATGTGATTGAAGAAGTTTTTCAAAGTCTATAAATCTTTGTTGAAATTGGATGAATATGTTTTGCAATATATTACCAAATTTTTTAAAATCACAAGTTTCTGTATTTGAATTCATTTCTTCTTTTAAATTTGAGAAATATTTCTGATTGTTTTTATTAATTTGAGATATCCATAATTCCAGTTTAATTTTAGATGTATCTACGCAGGTAATCATGTCGAGTATTGTTTTGTTTTTTTCCTTGCAAATCTAGATTTAGTCCATTTGATTTTATTGTAGATCCATTAAAAATTCCAAAATTACTAAATTTGCTTTCATACCCAATTGTGTTTTAGATTTATTTGAGAAGTAATTAGAAATTTTATTAGTTAGGAACAATACTTTAATTGTAACACCTAGTGGGGCCTGTTTTTCTAAAATTCGTTTAAAATCCCTAGCGCCTCCGGAATATGGAATTTTTAAATAAAATTTTTTTGAATTAATCACTTCCTCAGTTGTATTCAAATTTTTATTAATTTTGTCTTTTGATTTTAAATAAATTGACTCCACAGTATTTTTAATGATGTTATTTAAATATTTCTTATTATAACCATTATTACTAAGTCTATTATGAAGAGTATCAATTTCTTTATCAAAAATTTCAAAAGAAGAAGTTAAACTCCAAACTCTATGTACTAGACCCTTAATCACATTTCTATTATATTTTGGGTCACAGAAACTACTCGGAGTACTGTAAAGACCAGTGTCCGTTGGTTTTCTGTAGACCCCTGTCATGAATCTATTCTGCTTCTTTTCAATCAAGACATCCAAAAACGATATTTTATTATTAMTTTCACTTTCACAAGTAAAATTAATGTTTGGATGTAAATTGTTTATAAAGTTTAAAAAACTATTCACATTTTCCTTCTTTTTAAATATCAGAAAAGTATCATCTACATACCTGGTATAGAAGATTGTTAATTCCCCTGTAAAATTTTTAAATTTTTGCTCCAAATTTTGTATGAAAATTGAAGCCATTAAAGGAGCCAATGGAGAACCCATTGCAACTCCATCAATTTGCATATACCAATCATCATTAAACAAGAAGGGAACATTCTTAGTGCTGAATTCAAGCAAGGCTTTCAAGTCTTTAGTACTCATTGATTTTGATTTATCTTCAACCAATTCATCCCAAAGATCAACACATAACTGAATCGTCTCCTCTAATGGGATATTAGTGAAAAGATTTACCACATCAAATGAGACCATAGTTTCACTTTCCGAATTAACTTCTAAATTTAAAATCTTTTCTACGAATTCAAAACTATCCTTACATTCTAAGGGATTATTTATTAATGGTTTTAATAATTTAACAAGAGCCTTAGCAACATTATATTGTGCACTTCCAATCATTGACAACACAGGCCTCATCGGGATGTCTGTTTTGTGTACTTTTGGAAGACCGTATAACTTAGAAGGTTGTGACCCTTGAGCTAGTAAACTGTTTTTAAGAGTGGAATTTAAATCATTACTTTTTATAAAATTGTTTATCATTAAATTAATATTTTTTTCATCTTTAATAGGAATTGGTAAACCATTTTTCTCTTGTTATCAATAACACTAAATTTATTCGTATTCAATATAGAATACATTTTATTCAAATAATCAGACTTATTTTGAATAAATACACCATTTCCTTTATCAAATTTTGAAATGCAAATTTCATGCTTTTTTAATTTTAAAAGTAATTTTTCATCATTTAATTTTAATTTTTTATTTTTTGAAATATATTTATCTGTTGCACGTCTTAAATCAGTTTTTAAATTTTCATTATAAATAATATCATCATTACTAATATGATTAAAGAGACTCTCAACTTTAGATTTTATTTTCCATTCATTTACTCTAGTTTTAATACCGTGATTAAATCACGGTATTAAAAAATTATTGTAAAAAATTTTTAAAAAATTATAGTAAAATGAATTTATACAGTTTTAGTAAATTTTATAATTTTAAATTACACAACCATTAACAATTATTTAATAGTTTCGATAAAGTTTAATAACTTTTTAATTTCTTTTAAAATCATCAAATAATTATATATTTTATAAATTTTCTACATTTCTATATTTAATTTTACATTCCTTCGAAAACTTTTAATAACATTACTAAATTCCTAACAATAATAATAATAATAATAATAATATGTCATAATTAATACCTATAATGTTATTAAAAATTGAAATTAAAAAAAGTCATTATATTCCCTTATTTTATTATTAAAAAAAGTTTAGGCAAAGGTCAAATGAGTTAGAAAATAAAAAAATATTTTAATCTCTGGAATCAACGTCGACTTAATGAACATAAATAAATTTTAATTACTTAGCTCAATAAAACAAAAATTTGTGTCATGTCACAAAAATATTTATTTCGCAGAATCATAATGTCAATTATCCCAAGCAAAAATAAATTTATCGACTTATAAAAACTAAGTTGATTTTACAATTAAAAATTATTATCGTTAATCAAATGTTTAATTATTGTTTTAATTAACATTCAATATTTATAACTGTGATTATTTATTTTTTATTGTTATTTTTTTAATTATTTTTTTTAATATCTAATCAAAAGTAATTAAAATAAAATTGATTATATTTTTTTTGTTTAAAAAAAATAAATAATTAAAAAATGATTTCTAGATGAAAATATTATTTTCCCAAGATCCTAATTTTTTTATAAAAAAAATTGTATTAATTTTTTAAGACTCAAAAATCATTCGGTTCTTTGACGGTACATCCCACTTCATAAAAGAACATTCTTCCCGAGTCTTTTGTAAATATTAAAAGGTAATGAAAACATATATTAGTCAGTGGTAAATGACGTTTCTAGCCGAGACAGATGCGCTCTAATACCGACCACAAAACGTAGTTAAACTAATGTCGCCATAAAAGTTGTATAGCCATATTATTTAGCTGCCATTATAAATAATTCAATTGCTTCTAGTGTTCGTTGAATTATGGCGCCTACGTTTGAGTCATATAGACATTATATCTATTGGTTAATCAGTAAAACATTTATATTAATATCGTCGCCAAAAACATAATATATTATCAAATTCTGTTTTAGTTGCCATTAGAAGGAAGCGTTATATGATTCTAGAAATGAAGTTCAACTTCGTTTGGAAATATTTCTATTTTATATTTTGTCAGAAATTATTTAATGTGAAATTTCATTCGGTCGATCAGAATTTTTTAAATAAAAAAAATAATATTTTCCTTTAATATTTTTAATTGATAAAGTGGCAAACGAACAGACGGTATTGTCTTCGGGAATCAACGAAGTCATTATTAATTAATGTAGACTATAAATGCGAATGACGACATATTTACTAAAAATAATTTTCATGAAAATTATTTATTAATCAGTGGACATTAATTAATATTTATTAAGCTCATTGAAACAAAAAAAAACCATCCTATTTTATAATTGAAAAAAATATTTTGTTTTAATTATACATTTATTCTTTTTAAATACATGGTAAAACAAGGATAATTAGATTAGAAGGAAATATGCAATTATAAATCGGTTTATTAAAACAAAAAATATAAATATATAATCTATAGAAAGTTTTAAGTATGAAGCCGGAAAATCATCAAAAAAAATAATCTATCGACAAAACCTTTTAGAAAATATTAAGCTCCCTTTTTAACAAAAGAAACATTTTTTTATGATTATAATAATTATTAATAATTTTTAATTAATCACTATTTATTATAAATATTATTCTGAATTATTTAATAAATTTCCATACTATCAAATGTTAATTTACAAATATTAATTATAAGTGATAACATTTTTTTTATATTTAATTTATAAATAATTTAATAGAATTAAGGGGATGTGAAAGTACAGTTTTACTTCTCAAAAAAAAAAGATTTTTTGTCATATTTTTTTATTTATAAATTATTTTTTGTCTGGTAGATAGTACCGTTTCTTAAACGACTATCGATATCTGCGAAAAGTTGGTTTCCCAAGAATGGAATTGATCGCATTTAGTCTATTTATGCTTAATGTTTAAGAAATAAAAAATATTCATTTTAATCAAATTAATAAATATAATATACATTATATATATATATATATATATATATATTCACAATACATACGCGTTTCACCATTTCGGCATCTTCAGTGCCATGAAATAAAGTGATTAATTGCTATTTATATAGTTGAAAATCTATTACATCATACGTCTCAAAAACATGCTTTTTTTCTTTAAAAATATTATTAATAAAAAAAAATTTTATAAAAACAACCACGTTTTTCAAGCATTACCAATGCACTAAAAAGAGGAAAATAATTTTTTTTCTAGACATGTGAGAAATTTTATACCTAAC
>MQRK01212568.1:14881-25572 GCA_001938485.1 Girardia tigrina | reverse complement strand
CAACAGTGTGTTGACAACATGGGGCGATATTTTGATTAAAAATAAAATGTTATTATTTAAAAAAAATCGATTTACATTTTACTTTAATTTTGACCCGTTTCATATCGAACAACCTAATATTAAAATGCTTTGAATAAAAGCTGCTGAACGAATTGGATTTGTTTCACACAAGAGAAGTTATAGCAGTCACAAAGTGTGTGTGGGAAAAAGGCATCAACTCTATCATCAACGATTTATTTTATTATTTTGTTATAATTTCAGTAATACCTAAAGTTAAATATCAAAAATTTTGAAAAATAATGGTATTTTCAGGCATTATCTAAATGAATTCACTTTTGAATTAAGCGGACTACTCTACTCTACTCATCACAAGAAATTCTTCGTTAAAGAGCTTGGCGGATGTGAAATATATTTGTTTCTTTATAATATAAATTAATGTATGATGAGGATGAAAAAAATATTTAAACTAAATCAATTTTTGTCAAATTATAGAAAAATTGTCTAAAATGCGAATATTAATAATATAGCAATAAGGCGCCATTAAATAAGTTTTCAATAATCATCAAATATAAATCACAAGAACAATATGTAATCTAAATACAGGATACATGATATTCGGTTTATTGTTACTTGACATTATATTAATAAAATGATCAAATTCCGTTCTTATTGTTTTAATAGGTTAATGATAATATAATTATCTATATTATTATTATTATTTATATTATTATTATTTTGAGCAGTAAGTTGATTTCCATTGCGCTGATCGAAATTTAAATAATTTAAAACTTAAAATAGATTTACAAAGTATTAAATCTAGGTAAAAAAATTACTGTTTAAGATTAAAATAAATATTTTTGAATTATTCAAATTCAATATTTTTAAAAATTTTGTAAGGATTTAAATTTAGTTTTGAGTTAAATTAAATATTTAGAGGCGATCAGTTTCTTTGTTTGATTCATTTGGAAAGGAATCGATTTGACATAATTTGTTGAAACAATTGAGCAATATTTTTTATTTCCAAACGAAAAAGAGAGAGAGACGGTTTTAAAATATTTCCTTTGAATTAATTGAGAGCGTGACGAATTTATTTGTTAGAAACTATCAAAAGAAGGCGTTATAAAATGATTTCGATGATTCAACAAATTAAATAATAATTGAATCGTATCGAAAGCGAAAAATCCTCTGCTCTGGAGGTTTTGATTACATATATTTTTTTATTTTTTTGTTTAATATTTGGAATTGTGTTTGGAAATTTATTTTCCTTGTATGAAATTGACATTCAATAAATTTGGAAAGAATTAAAACTATGATATCGTAATTTTCTTTCTTAGAAAATGATGATTTCTATTAATAAAAATAAGAATGATAATTTTATTCTCAAATCAACAACAAAATTGCCGTTAACAATTAGAACTTTTGAGAAATTATTCTTTCAAAGGGACCAGCACAACTGTCTAAAATTTCAACCACTGTGCAATTGCGTTACATCCGTCCGATTCTAAGGGCAACCTGAGGGTGGGGTGGAAAATGATTGTTAATTAAAGAAAAGAAGCGGAAAATATGTATAATAATATATTATTATTTTGATAATAATAACTTCGACTATTAATATAATTACAGATTATTATCATTATTATTAGCAATATTATTTCATTATTTTAAACAAATACAGATCACAAGACAGCGACTGTTAAATTAAAATTTCTGATATGTTATAGTCTTTTGTACAGTCCTATTTGACATATAGTTTTTAATTTAAAAAAATGTTTTTCATAATTTATTTTTATTCAAATATGTTTAATGTAGAAGACTTTCTATTATACTTTCGAATGTATTTTTTTTAATTTTTTGCTTATCTATTATTACAATTTTTCTTACAATTGGTGTTCTAGCACCAATATTCTTTCAACTTTAGTCCATGGAATGTCACATTCTGCTAAACTGAATAATTTATGTATCAGATGGTTAAATTTACAATTGATAAGATTTATTAATCACTGATAAATTACTAATTGTTCTATATGGGTAGACCTTTTCAATTTACTGAAAATTGGTAACAATAATTAACATTATCACTCAAACTTTATTCTAAAAGCTATATAAATACAATCAGTTTATTTTACATTTCTACATCACTTTATGCCTTTAACCATAAATGGAATAAGTCAAATGGAATCCGTAGATTAAATGATATTTATAAGACATTATATATTGAATATGTTAACATTAAAATATAGTAATTATAATTATTGTGGAAGGTTTTTTTTAATTTCTTCATTTTTCTAAACCAGAACAAAGATGTCTTTGTTCGGGTTTTCATGAATTATAATTAGACGATTATATGAATCGATGAATAGTCGAGTCGTTTTTCATTGTCAGTAATTGAATGTACCATGTATTTGTGCCAATTGTCAGGATGTTCTAGATACATTCGACTGGAGAAAAAGTTAACCAATTAGATCGAGTTTCCTGAACTCAAGTGATTTTTACAATGACTATTTTACAAAATTTTTTTGTTGTTGATGCTTGGATACGAAAATTTTAATCAAGTGTGAATAAGTTTTGAATTGAACGAATCGTTAGAATGTGAATTTGTTATTAAGAACACCAATATGGTTTTTCACACATTTATTTCCAAAACAATTTGAATTGCCGTTTTGAAAATCCTCAGCCAAGCTCTCATAATTAGACATCTCGCTAAATTGATAACTTTTTATTAATGTCTTGTTAATAAACAATTATTCGAACAAATTTTCATTTTAAATTATTTTCAGATTTTATTTTTATAAATTCTACTTGTATAATTTTGTTCATAATATGATCTAAAAATTAATTCAATTTTAAAATGATTGTATTTAACGAAAAACATTTATTTATTGGATTTAAAAATAAATTAAAAATTATTTAGTTTAGTAAAATTATTTAATACTCAAATTTTAAACGATTTAATATTTTTAAAGTTTTTTTTAATATCTTATGCTGAAATTTAAAATGCAAACTATGCCCAAATAACGATTGATCGCGAACATCCAAAATATCAATTTTCCATCTGCGTGGGAGAAGCACATTTCCAAATACTAAACTCAACATACAAAATTCAACATAAAAATTTCAACATACCAAATTTAAAATATTCCTCACATGTGTGAATTTGTTTTAGAATCGAACGAATTGATCGACTGTAAATTTATTTTGAAAAGAATCAATTGAGTGTTGATTTCATTTAAGAATTTGAATATTTTATTTTTCCGATTGAACGATACTTTGATTCGAGTACTAATTTGTATAAATATCATTAGTTTATCCTTTTTGTTCTGATTCTCTTTCAGATTGAAAATTGAATCCTGATTGATTTAAATTAAACATTCCTAAAATATAAATAATGGTGAATCTGAATGATAAATTTAAATGTGCCCAGCTTGATTTCAAAATGCCCCAGCATCAAATCCTGCTATCACAACTTGGTCTTTGGGGCAACTTGGAGATCGGATGGAACAATTACTTTTTTATAATTTAAATAACATAGGAGTTACGGAATCTTTAGTCCAATAAATAACTGAAAAAAATAATTGATATTTTGATATTGTTAAGAGAACTCACACATTTGACAGAACATTTATAACATTCACATTTCTTATCATTTTTATGATGATCAATAGTATTGCTTTCACTTAGACCCATCAATCAATTTTCAATATCTCCCATTATAATCCGAACTATACTTGAGAAAATTATTTTATTTAAAAATATTTAATTTAAATTTTATTGGCTGAAATAAAATATTTTTATAGTCATTTTTAAACATTAATTTGATTTTAATTATTTAAAACTTTACAAAAATAAAATCAATAAACTTATTTAAAAGTTGCAATAATAAAAATTAAAAATTTGAATATTAAATCTAAATTTAAATAAATTAGTTTCAGATTATAAGAAATTAAATATTGATAATCCATGTGGTTAGGAGAGGCACAATCCCAAATCAACATACAACATTTAAACATACAAACACTACACAAAAACATCCACACACCAAATATTCCTCACAATAACATTGAGGTTTTCTTGTATAATTATTTGACTCTCTAGTGTCGTTAAATCTCATTGATCTTGAAAAATTCGGACTTCTTTAATAATTTGGGCTTTGATTATTGTTATTTCTACCACCAAAATATTGATTTTGTCTTGGATTTTCATTTTATGGTCTGTATCTTTGCATTTTTGGAGATGCATAACTTTGAAAATCTGTAATCCATCTGATTAGGAGAAGCACAATCCCAAATCAACATACAACATTTAAACATGCAAACACTACACAAAAACATACACACACCAAATATTCCTCACAGAAATTAAATATTGAGACTTGATATTTCATGTATTCAATGTATTACCACTTTATTTTTGAAGCAATTTTTTTAATAATACGTCAATATGACTAAAATCGAATGAAACGAGATAATTAAAAGTTGTGCAGTTAATTAAAACAAAAAATAAGAAAAAGTTAAACTTGAACAAAATCAGTGTGTAAGCGGAATCTAAACTGTATTGAATTTATAATCATTTTAATTACATTTTCGTATATTTAATTGTATATTAAATCAGAAAAATAAACATAATGACTATTGAATTATATTGAATTTACAAATTAAATTATGAATAGGACAAGGTTTTTCAAATCAATATTCATTTGTATAGGGTATCAGGAAATTATAGAAACTCTTTTTTCTAATCAAACTTACATCTATTCCAAAAACTTTATATTTTAAATAAAAACCGAAATTCAGAGCTTCTAGTAGCTATCTTGTAGAGTTCTTCTTAGTTTTGATAAATCATTCATTTAACATGAGAAACATTTATTTGTTCTTGTAATTTTGGAATTCCTCTTTCAAATCGACCATCTAAACTTCATAAATCTTTGTATTGCTTCATCGCTTTTGTAAAGGTAGATTTGTTTTTCCCAACATTCACGAAACGTTGGTTGCACTTTAAACTTTATTTCGATGCATTCTTATAATATCAAATCTCAACTCTTTCTTGGATTTCATTTTTCTAAAATAAACATTATTTTACATTAAAAAACTGAGAAGCGAAGAATTTATTTTATTTTTAGATATACTGCTAAGTTTTTTAAATAATTTTGATTAGAAAAAAATAATTCCTGTAATTTTCGGACACCCTGTATTCATTTCTTCACATTTAAAAAATTAATTATTTTTAAAAATTAATTATTGAACTAATAATTTCAAACTTACATTTTTAGTAAATAAAATATCATTAAATTATTTTTGAGAATAACTTTTTTAAATTAATTAGAGATATTTTTAATTTTAATTCTTTTCAAAAACTTTTGATTTTGGATATGCTCTTATTTTAAATATTCAAAAATTTTAAGAGTGAGCCAGATCATCACATAGAATACATAATAAAAACAGAACAAATAGTTTATTATTGTTAATGTGAACTCGAAACCACAGATAAAAAGAAGGTTATTTTTTACCACGAAAAAAATGAAGTTTTTGTCTTTGGATAATAACGAACCAACTAGAAAGTCTTAAGTTATTTACTTTAGCCAACTGAAATTCCTCGCGAACAGTTATAACGTGGACTATAGGCTCGCCTCAAACGGTGGATTAGAAGATTGTTTAGCTGGTCTTGTTCGGTTGTTTTTTCGGAGGAAAATTGATATAATGATCTTCAAATGAAGTTGAGTAGTGAAAATGTGGAAAGATATTTTAAAGGATCCACTAGATTTAACGATTATGATAGCAGTCCTAGTTCAGTTGGTCTACTTTAAAACTTGGGTTATTAAGTTTTTGTGATCAATTTTTTTATTGATCTGCAATTTGAAATTTTAATTTAATATACCGTTGTGGCCATAATTCACCGGCCACCCTTGCATTTAAAGAAAATAAATATCTACGTGCTTGTGTGTGTAAGTGCATGTAAATAATGTTCTTAACCAACATCCAATAAGAATACAGCTTTAGTACCATACCCACTATGCTATTATGATATATAAAAGCATTTGTGTCAAATATTTGTGATTATTCCGATATGACTGGCAACAAACTTTTACCCATTCTGAGAACACAAATCGTCGCTTTACACGACACTGAAGTCTCGAACCGTGCAAAAACCCCGCGATTCAATATTAGCCGCGCTGCAGTAGCCAACACTCTCCGTCTTCATCAAGCCACCGGCGCCTTTGCCTATGCGAAATGCAATGGAAGCCCGAGTATCACAAGCAAGGTGACAGATAGAGCCATTTTTAGATCCTGCAAGACCAATTCATTTGCTGGTTCCCGCGCAATACAAGCTGGAAGAGTCTTTGAACTGTGCATCCATGTCTGTACTCTTCTTATAATTTGTATGTACTGAGTATATCCTGAATACTTCGTTATAATATCAGTTAGTCAAAAATCTCAGTATTTTTATGAGTGTCTGGTGAATTATGGCCACGACTGTGATCGCGTTGTGATTCCATTTAACACTTTCTTGAGTCCAATTTAAATTAAAAGTTAAATAAATATTTTTAAATCATTAAATTAAAAAAAAATAAACAAGTAATTTAAATAAATAAAAAAAATTAATTAAATTAAATATATTGTATATATAAGTATAAATGGTTATATATATAATCATCACGTTTATAAGGTTTTGTGATGATTGACGCCAATTTGATCTTTTCCGTTTAATTTATTCCCTCCGAAACTCTTCATACTCTCATCCAAAATTTCATCTTGCACAACATTACCCCACACGGAGTGGTGTCGCTTTTTCGTCTCAATATTATCTGTCTCTTTGTCTACTGGCTCGTCTTTCAAAAACTCATTATTTTTCACTTCGATTTCGATTTCAGTGATTGAAATTTTCGTCTTTTATATCGATTATTTGTGTGGAAAAATTATCAAAATTAAATTGATCAGGTTGAATTTTTCGAATTAATATTCGACAGAAATTTATTTGAATTGTCAGTTTTTTACTAGTGAAAAAAAAGTTAATCGTAAATTCACTACGATTAAACATACTTTTCGAATTTTTTTTCTTTGTTTGTGATTTGTAATTTTTTCATTTAAATGGACCAATCACAGCTTTAGCAGAGTTGTGCGTATGTGTGTTAAGTGAAAGGGCTTGTGGTGTGAATTTTGTGGGTAAATGTGATTGGCAGAGAGAAATATGTGTGCATGTTGCGTGTGGTGATGTACGAGTAGTGTCAGTGAAATGTTACAATTAATAATGAGTAACAATTAATAACTGTGTTTTTAAAAAATTGATTTTCTGTAATCATGCATTAATGGCAAATAATGTGTTTGGTTCGAAAAAATAAAATTTGACGAATTCAAATTCGCTTTGTTAATTTATGATAAAGCAATATCAATCAAAAAAATAATAAAAGAAATTTTGCTAATCTGAATTTTTTGAATTAAAAATCAAATTGTTAATGAAAAATAAAAAAATAAAATAAAGTTATCTTAGAATCCAATAAGGACTTGAAAGCTTTGTTATCTTTGAAAGAAAATAATCTAATTGTAAAATTGAAAATCGAAAGTATTTGTGGATTCTCCCCGTGTGAATAGAGATTGTCGTTTGAAAATAATTTGTTGAATAATAACGACAAAAAACTGATGGAATCAGTGAATCTGCACGATTTATCCAGGTAAATTTACTGTAATAACTTGTGTAAAAGAAAATGAATCATTCGAAATATTGGTGGAAGGAAAAATAAATGATAAAACGTACAGCAAACAGAAAGTCTTTTTAATAAATCAGAATATTATATCTGAAATCAATGGCGATGAAAGCGACAATAATCATGATGAACAAGACATCAGTTATCCGATTTGGTATAAACAAACTTTTAGTCTTCCGTGATGCGGTGCAATTTATTTCGAAAGATTAACTTCACTGGATATTTCACCGACTCTCAAAGGCGATTTCGGATTTGTGTTGAGAAAAGGCAATTTTGTGGAACGGTTTACGATAGACGATGGAAGTTTCAGTGAATCCAAACAATTAGATATATTTTCCGAGCCAGTTAATATGAACAAGGAGAATCTGTTGTTACCTGGTGATAAATTGGTTAAGGTTAACCAGATAAATACCCAAAACATGACTCGGGAAAATATAATCGATTTCATTAAGTCTTGTGGTGATGAAGTTAATCTGACAATTCAACCGTCACCAGAATGTTTGGAATTTTCCTTTCGACGATTTACAGATTTGTTTTTTAATCATGTTAATGTTCGGTTTTGGTTAAAAGAAGAGCGGGGCTTTTGTAAAATTTACAAGGAATATTATAACAAAGTAAAAAATAACTTCGAATCAATTAAGTGTAGAACTTGTAACTGAAGATCAATTAACTTTCTCGAAGTAAAAAATATGGAGGAAAAAGTGTGGATTAAGTTTAATGAAGGATTCGCAGCAGGATCAATTATTAAAAAGCTTAATGGAAAATGTCTAATAAAATTAACAGATAATGATTCTGAAATTGAAGTATCAGAAGAGGATGTTCATTTAGCAAACTCCAATGGTTTATGATATAGAAGAGAATTTGCTTCTCTTGTTTCTTCTAAATGAATCATCTCTGTTATATAATATCTGTTTAAGATTTTCCAAGAATCTAATACATACATATGTTGGAAAACACTTGATCTACATTAATCCAATGATTAGTTTAAAGTGCTTTTCAGAAAAGGCGATGCATTTATTGCAAGGTGCCAACGCCGAAGATATTCCACCTCACATTTATTCAACAGCTCAAAATACTTTTAAGAATCTTACATCAACCAAAGAAAACCAGGCAATTTGCATTTTAGGATGGAGTGGATCCGGTAAATCTATGGTGCTACGACATCTTGTCAATTACTTCATGCATATTACCTCTACTTACAATAAAAGCAATATTTCTGACAAGAAATTAAACGAAGCATTCAATCTGTGGTCGTGTTTATTGGCGCAATAATCAATTATAGAAGATATTAACTGTCGTCAACTTCCCAATAATCGTCAGATCTATTTGTTCTTGTTCTCAACTATCTAGGATTTCGTTTCCAGTTTATACTCTCCTGAAATGGCACTGAGACATTTGCAAGAATTGAGAAAGAAACTGAACTTCAATTTGAAACTAAATGAATACAAGACAAATAAATATATCTCATCTTCCTCTGATATACAACAGACTGTAATATATAATTAATATATAATATAAAATTAATTATATTAATTTTCTTAAACTTCCTTATATTCTTAAATTCAAGAATTCAAAAAGGCCTTTTATTAATATATCACTAATAACTATGATAATATAAATAAGACATATATTATTTTAATATAAATAAAACCATATGAGACATGATGTAGGATATATGTTCTGACAATATATTTTCAAAAATTAAAAACAAACTTAATTTAAAATTTATAAAACCATATATAAAATTTATAAGAACAAGCCAATTACAAAAAATAAAGTATTTCTAATACAAAATTTTTCAATGAATAAAAATTTTGAGGACCAAGACTTCAAGTTCTAATATCGAAGATAATATAAACATAAGTAACATATATATTCTAAATATTTTTTAATACATTGATAAGTAGTCATATGTTACATCTATTAATTTTTGTTAAAAATTTAATGAACCATTACCCATACTTATTCACTAAAGTGGATCAATCATCAAGTTTATTATATAGACTACATAAAATATTTCCTCAAAAAATTCAAATTTGATATATCATTGACTGATCTTCTAATTAAAATCATTTCTCGATGTTATCTAACAAAATTTATCTATAATTAATTACTTTTCCTGAAAACTTTTCGCCGAATATTTAAATCATATTTTACTGTCCATTTTCTCTATTTTTCATTTCAACTTTCTACAATATCCGACTGATTTTCTTTTCTTTGGTAAATTTAATTAATCTGACTTTGACTTTCAAGAAGACTAATTACGTTTATTTTTCTCTTTTGGGATAATTAAAATTATTAAAATAAAAAACTCATTGCGTTTTAACATATCAAATTATACAGTATATATTGGAAATAACAACTTTAATTATTTTAAATTATAGTTCTTCGAATTCGTATTACGCTAAATTATATATTCTTATTGTTAGTCACGTTTATGCCATTGTCGTTATCAGAAATTTTACAAGTCATATTTTACTCCAAAATTTATTACTATAACAAACAGATTTTGAAACAAATTTTCGTTCCTTAAATTTTTCATTTTGCCAACTTCTTAATTAATTTCGTTTAAATTATTATCCTAAATTGTAATCTAATTTTAATTTTATCGATTTTAATTTATTATATTCTATTACTCTTTTTGAAGTTTTTATTTATTCAAACTTGTTAATTTTAAATTTTATTTATAAAATTATTAAAATTAATTTATATTAACTCTAATTTCTTTCAAATTATTTTGTAAAAAATATTTAACTTACTTTTAATTTCATTAAAAATAATTTCGTTGTACATTTTTATTTTAAGTTACATTATAAATTTTATCCAGTTTATTATTTACTTTAAAATTCTTTGGACAGGAAACCGTGTCTCCACAATATTTTAGGCTGAGAATAATTATTTCTCATTTTACATGTCGGTTGAAAGGTGCTTTTCATTTTATTGAGCAAAACAATGAGCGGAATTCCATCTCGTTTACGCAATTCAAATTTACAAG
>MQRK01212565.1:0-22994 GCA_001938485.1 Girardia tigrina | reverse complement strand
TGGTGTGATGCTGGAATCATCCACTATAGTTTCTTGAATCCAGGTGAAACAATCACAGCGGAGAGGTACTGTCATGAAATTGATGAAATGCATAAAAAATTGAAAACCCTTTGTCTGGGTTTGGTCAATCGAAAAAGTACTATCCTTCTTCATGATAACGCTCGACCTCATATTTCAAAAGTGAGTCTTCAAAAGCTTAATGAGTTGGGCTATGAAACCCTGCTTCATCCACCATATTCGCCAGACCTCTTGCCAACGGACTTCTACTTTTTCAGGCATTTGTACAACTTCCTACGTGAGAAAATTTTCAAAAACCAAAATGATGCTCAAAATGCCTTCCAAGAATTCGTCGCTTCGAGAACCGATGCATTTTATGCTGATGGAATAAAACAACTTATTTCTCGTTGGCAAAAATGTATTGATGCCAACGGTTCATACTTTGATTAATAAACTTTTGTTTCTGTGAATTTGCACGTCTTTGAAGTTTGTGTCCCAAAACCGCCATTATTTTTCGACCAACCTAATATTTAATAAAGTTTATTGATGGTAAGAAAATTTTGTAATTTGTTTTATTCCAAAAACGGACAGAACTTTCCGGTAGACTTAATATTATATTTTGATTTCTTCACTTTCTAAATATTTCAATCGATTAAATTTAGCTTTCCTTTTTTTTGGTTCCATTTTATTTCTTCAACACTTCCTTCACAGAAATTTCTTTCATCAATATTTTCTAAACTGACAGTAAAAAGGACACGGCCGAGGAATATCGACCCGAAACCCGGATTCTATAATCCAATATTATTAAAAAAAAATAATGAAAGTAAATAAAATATATTTAATTAAAATCTATAAATGTATATTCGTCTAACGGAATGAAAAAATAGTTAATTTTCATTTCTGTAGTAAATGTTAAATTAGTTAATTAAATTTATTAGTGATAAAATAATTTTCAGAGTTTTAATTAAATTATTTCTCCTCTGAAATTGATGGAAGAAATGTTTGAAAATTTTTTCCTAGAAAATATGAATTAATATTATTTGATATTTATTATTAATTAATTTTGACCAGTAATTAATTGTCGAAACAAATGAAAGAAAATAATTTATTATATAAATAAATATTATATATGTTAAAAAAACTGAAATAATAATTGAACCAATTTGCTTCTGTCTTTTAAAAATAATTGATAAAAAATATTTATCCAACAAAAATAATACGAAAATATTTTCTTTGTATTTTCGTTAATTTTTATTTTATTATTTATCATTATGAGCTGTTAATTTAAATTTTTATCTCGCCAGAATAATTTTTTATTTTTTTAATTTAAATGGTAAAGTATTTTAATGTTAATATGCTTATTCATTATTTTAAAATTAAAAATGATATAATAAAACAACTATTAAAAAATCAAAAACGTTTTTAAAAATAAAATATTTTTTAATGTGTTTTTAAATATTTTAAAAAATTAAAAATGATATAATAAAAGAAAAGCATCTATTTAAAAAAATATCTTTTAATGTATCTATTAAATATCTTAAAATTAAAAATGTTAAGAAAACTATAAAATATTAAATATTTATTTATAAATAACAATATTTTTAATAAGCAATTTTAAATAAATTTTCAGGATTTTAAAAATTGAATCGAAAAGAATTTAATAGATTAATTTGGGGCGAGATAATTAAATTAACAGGAAAATTTGTTTTAAATATGTGAATTGTTATATAAATAAATGTTGGTGTTAAAATGAACTCGAATATCGATGTTGCAACCACCTCTCACAATCATACTTTTCATTATATACTTTAGCTTTTTTTATGGGAATAAAATAATTATTTATATTTTTTTCTTTCAGACTTTTAATTATATGAATTAGTTCTTACAATAGAATAAATAATAATTAAAATAATCTCAATTTATTAATAAAATTGCATTCTTATATTAATTTTACCTTCTCAATCAATTTTTTCATTAAAAAAAACAATTTATGTTACATGTGGCTTCCGTTATAAAGTTTAAAATACGACAAGACAAACAATTGAATGTGATGTAAATCTGTGAACCGTTTTATTTATTTATTAGGTTATGTTTCGCGTCAGGTCATCCGCAATTTAATAAAGGGAGAAGAAAAGCAAGAACAGAAGAGAAAGACTGATTTTAAAACCTTTCAAAATTCCACCCCTCGACAGAATTTTATAATTATTTTATTTACATGGAAATTTCAATTTCAAAAGAAATTATAAGAAATTATTATTTACCATTAGACAATAATTTATCCCTACAACTTTTCTTCAACTTCCGATATCGACTCTATTTTGGACAACGACTATTAATTATTTATATACCTGAACACTATTTCAAACACTATAATTCAAAAAATTCCGCTGCCTAGTGGACCTGACCGGATTTTGAAGTTTTTGCTACTGCTTTGGAGAACTCTTTTTACAACGTCAGTCAGTCACAACCGTCCTTTTCAGCAACATTAAGTACATTAATGAAAGGAAACAAAGCTGGTTCTGTGTTCTCAATGTGAACAAGCATATTATAATTGGATGGGCTGTCTTGTGTCGGGAGGTATTTTGTCAGATCCATAAAATGATCGAAGACACTTTTCCAACCCGTCTCACAATAGCACTTTATAATACAATTCTGAAGGTGGCTCAAGATTATTTGAAAACCAACTCTAATGAACTCAACATGTTTCAACGAATCTTTAATTATAATGTTGATTATGTGAGCACCACATCATAAGGGTGACACGGTAAGGCACTGTTGAAATAAGGGCTTCATCGCTGCAACCATATATTTAATATCGTTGGTAATAGCACTGAACAGTGATAACCTTGATATCGCAAGAATCCAAATTGTCTAGTACATCAAATATACACGTTAAAATGCACAGAACCATATTTTCAGATAACAAGAAACTCTGCAAAAATACTGGTTTCGAGGGTTCATTGGATAAAAATATAACATGATTAAATGTTTTTGGTGGTATTTTTCAAATTATCTAGCACAATAGATGCCCACGCACCTCGATTCTTGTTCATCAAATCACTTTTAATTTTAACAGTCAATTTCATGAATTCATTTTGAACATCATGATGACTGATGGAGGGCAGACCAAAGCCTTTGGAAATGATGGTATCTTCAAAGAATTGAAGATGTATAATATGATGACTACATGCGAATGTTATAAAATAGATTTCTTTATAATGTAAACCGTATTTTCACGCATATAACCCGCACAATATTTTCCTCGCAAGAGGCATTTAGAGTACGTAAAATCACACATTACCCATTGGTTATTATCGTATAATGTTAGTTTTTCTCTTGTAGTATATTTTTAGTATACCCAACCCACTTTTATACTCTGCGAGCGACGTGCGGCGTAGATAAAATCACATATGACCCGCGGGTTATATGCATGAAAATACAGAACTTCCATGAGACACTTTTTAGTACGAGGTTCAATAAATCCACAAGATGTGAGAGTAGAATGATGTTGACACGAAGTTGAGTTAGTTTTCTATTTCGTGCTGGCCACTTTCTGGTGTTTATCCAGATGTCTTTTCAAACTCAAAGTGCCAAAATTATGTTGGTGACTCTCAAATTTGGTAATACACATCTTGCAGATTGCATTTGTATTTAAGTGGTCAATGTAAAAGAAGTGTGAATAGGTAGTAGACTGAGGAATTGTAGCAATAGTATTTACTTCAAATCTCTTAACGATCTCCATTGTCTATTTGATCCGTAGGTTTATTATGAAAAAAATATTTAAAAAGTACACTAGAAGACATTATTTAAGCACATAAATTATTTTATATTTACTATTATTTTAGTCATTGTTATTTGAAAAACTTTAAAAAAGCTAAAACCATAAATTTATAAAATTAATTTACATTTAATTTAAAGTTAAATTAATATTTAAATTCTAATACAGAAAGTTCTAACAAAAGATTTTCAAATTTTAAAACTAAAAAAATATTTAAATTATTTTAAATAAAATAATGAAAAAAATAATTTTTCAATTTTTTTATACAAAAATTAATCATTTATTTTTTTTATAAATTTAATTGTTTGGATGTTTTTCTACGGGGTTGAAAGTTTTGGTTTTAATTTGTGATTGTTAACTGATAAAAATAAAATTAAAACTTTGTAATTCAATATTAATTTCAATTAATGATAGAAAATTAAAATAAAATAAATAATTATTTTGATTTAATCATTTTAATTTTTTAAATATTTTGAATAAAAGGTTTTGGTAATAAATTTCGAAGTATTTACTGTTGCATACTGTAATTATAAGTGTTTACTATTACGCATGAGATGCTGGCTGCAGGACCGAGTGGCGGCGGCCAGCACCTCTTACTTGTATGGGAAATTACCGTTCAGCTTAAAGAATAGACCGGTCCAGTGCCTACCAAAGTTTGATTCGACTCGACCGATACCGGTCGGTGCATCACTGAGTAGCGGTCCCTCATCCGGTTTGCTGCTGTTTCCAGTACCGAATTACCTGTCCAATGACCACAGGATCCGCTCGAAGTGGCGGATGATCTCGTCGACTCGTCAATCAGCGACCTGGATACCGCATCGATGCGGTCGCGGAGCTCCGCCTTGCGCCACCGAGATGTGTGAAGCGGCGGGATGATTGGTTAGGCCGGTCGAGTCCGAGCGGTGCGGATCGCTGATTGAACTGCAGGATCATCGTGAACAAAATTAATGTCGAATTGTTTTTTCCCGGAATAAATTTCATCATAAAGACCCGTATATTATTTTTAAACCACCGGGCCGGTTTATTAATCGTTTTCTTTAAATTGTGAAATGCAATCAGTAAATCCTTTATGGGTTCATTCTCAATCTTTCTTTCGTCGTAGTTTTTTTTAAATTAACGCATTTGACTAGTAAAAATTTTATTTTTTAAAAAATTACAACATTTAAATTTGTGATCATCAATTATTTTTGTTTAATTTAAGTAAACAAAAGTCAGTTTTTTTATTTATGTCGTTTGACCGGAACTCCACAACTCGGTATTCAGTTGCTTAGTATTTAAAATTATGTTTATTTCCAAATTATATTGAAAAAGAGGCTAATTTATATTTTTGACCCCATACCTCGGGCCAGGTAGCACGTTACAGAGACAGGTACATGCTCCGGCTACGGTCCAGGACCACCCCAGCCAATAACTTATTATTCTACAATTAATCACGTATACATTCTTAATAAATCACCATCGTTTTATTGTTTACACAAGAAACGTTATCCAATCACTGTTTCAACCATTCATAATATTTTAATTAAATCAGGGGTTCCCAAAGTGTGGTACGCGGTCGGTGGATATTTTTTTTAGGTTTAGGTATTACACAGACGACAACCTTCTTATAATGTTCTTTTGGAAATACTTTAGTATTGCCTTTCGGGTATCAAATTAAAGCTTACCTTATTTTAAGCTTCTTGGCATCAAGATTCCTATCACCATTTATCATAGTTTCGTCAAAAAAAACAATTTAAAAATAATTTATAAATTTAATTAAATTAAAGCATTTAATTAAATATTATGTAAACAAATGTGGTATTTAATTTATTTTAAAATTAATGTGTAAAAATAATGTGTTAAAATGTTATGTTTTTGATATTTTATATTTAATTTTAGTTTCAATTATTTGTCTAAAACATTTATCAACATTTTGATGAAGTTTTGGTTTTTGTAAAATTAAATAACATTAAATAACATTACATTAAAAGCATTTGTTTAAATAATTTATACGTAAGGTTATGTTCATAACTAATTTATTACCCCAAACATTTTATTTAATGTGGATAAATGTTTGAATATATACTCTCTTAAAAGAAAAACTGACCAAGATAAGGAATCAGAATCTAGTACTTCAGCAGCTAATGCCAATTCAGCGAGGGACGATTGTTCAGAGATATTAACCCAAATGCAAAGAAAAAACGTACTGCACCCATAAGGAAGTACAATTCAGAATATCTTGCGTATGGATTTACGTATATTGGGTTAGAAAAAGCACCTTCCCTCAGTGTTTGATTTGATACGAGAAACTTTCAAACCATTCCATGAAACCTTCCCTCCTATTACAACATTTACAAACCAAGCATGGTTATTTGAAAGACAAACCATTGGATTATTTTCAGCGAAAACTATCAGATTTTGCATCAAATAAACCAATTCATCGGAATTAATATGAAAGCGACCGAAGCATCATATAAAGTTAGTTTAAGAATTGCCAAAGCAGGCAAATCTCATACAATTGGGGAGTCTTTGATACTACCAGCAGCTACGGATATGGTACATTCAATTCTAAGAGAAAAAGCAGCGATACAATTGAAATTTATCCCCTTATCAAACAATACCATATCTCGACGCATTTCAGACTTGACTTTAAATATTAAGGAACAGTTAATCGAAAAGGTAAAGGCTATCACATATTATTCGTTGCAATTGGATGAAAGTACTGATGTGAGCAACCTGGCTCAGATTTTTACATTTAATAGATTTGAAGACGAATGATCTGTCAAAGAAGAATTTTTATTTTGTGAAGCCTTGCTGGACAGAACTACTTCGAATGATATTTTTACAAAGCTTGATTGTTTTATAAAATACCATAATATTGATTGGACTAAATGTGTTGGTGTTTGCTCGGATTGTGCACGTACAATGACAGGAAAATACAACGGAGTTGTTACCCAATTTAAAAAAGTAGCCCCTAAGGTAAGATTTGTACATTGTAGCATTCATCGTGAGGCTCTTGCCACAAAAAAATTGCCAGTGGATTTATCGTCAGTGTTAAATGAAGTAGTGAAGAGGGTGAATTATTTGAAATCAACAGCTATGAACTCAAGACTATTTTCAATTTTATGTGATGAAATGGGAAGTGAGCATCGTCAAATTTTGCTTCATACCGAAATAAGATTGCTGTCTCGAGGGAATGTATAAAACGCCTTTTTGAGCTATATTCAGAAGTTCAAATTTTTCTCTCGAATTGCAATCACGAATTAAGTAATTGCTTCACAGATCAAGTATGGCTTTCTAGGTTAGCTTACTTGGCAGACATATTTAGCCGTCTCAATGACATCAACATAAGTTTACAGGGTACACATACTGCAATGTTCCTTGTTCATGACAAAGTAAAGAGATTTATGAAAAAACTTGCCTTCTTCATCAATGAAATCGAAAGAGAGCAAAATTTCACTGTATTTCCTACTTTGGAAACATTTTTGGTTGAAAATGAAATACCATTAAATATGGCGTTGATGGAAAATATAAAGGAGCATTACATGCAGTTAATTCTAGAATTTAAAACATATTTTCCACAAGATCTTTCAGCAGAATTTGGATTAGGGATCCATTTGCTGTCGAAGCCGAACTTTTACCAGATTCACTTACTCTGCGAGAGAAGGAAAAACTGATCGAGCTCTCATGGGATAGCAGTCTCTCCCAAGAACTGGAAAAAATGGTTTTGGCTGAATTTTGGATGATAAGGTGAACTGAATAACCACTTAGTGCTGACAAAGCTGTAAAATTTCTATTACCATTCAGTACGATTTATTTATGCGAATCGGAATTTTCGTCAATGGTTTATATAAAAAATAAATTGAATATTGAGCCCGATTTACGGTTAAAATTGAGTCAAATCAATCCTGAAATTGAAAAACTGTGTATGCATGGACAAGTACATCCTTCACACTAATAAATTTTTCAATAAATTTCTAATCACATTCTCATATTAATAAAGATAAATATTTATCTATTGTTTCTTGTGATTTTTATTATTATTTTTTTATTAGCATCCAAAGGTTAAAACACAAACACAGAGAGGCCTGGAGGCGAGTAGCGCCGCCCGACACGCGACTCTCCGTGGCGACAAGCGGCGATTTCTTGCTCTTCTCCGCACGGACCAATTTTGCCGCCCTGTTGCGCTTACTCTTCCTGAAAGGAACGATACGAGTTGGCTCGACGATGTCGGGATTGAATATGTCTCTGTTGGCGATGTTTGGGGTCGATATGCTGCCGTGGACGCTGCCCAGGTCTGACCATTGAGCTTAGTAGTCATAAGTGGTACGCGAAAAGGAAAGTTTGGGAACCCCTGAACTAAATAGTTTTTCTTAATTTAACATTATATAAAAATTTAATAATATTTAGTTAATTATTTTTTTATAATCAATTTATTGATACATATAGTGCATTGAATAGAAAAAATCAAATTCTGCTAAAAACATTGTGATCGGTCTCTGCATGCTGTGGAGAGAAATTTGATCGGTAAATGTTGACACTACAGATATCTGATACGTCATATAAATTCTAACCAAAACTGAAACCAAAGATAAAAATACAATTTATTGACAACCAAATTCTTTTGTTGTGAGGTTTTCCACTTTTTATTTATTTTTTCATTTTCAGATTAAACTTTAGTTTTGATGGATTGTTGGTGAAAATAATTATTAAAATAATAACTCTAAAAAGTATTAAGCTAATTACAACTGTAATTATATTAATTGTTGTCATTATATATATATGTGTATATGTATATATAAATTTATGAATACAATGAAAATTAATTTAAATGTTTTTCAACAGAAAAAAATGAAACACTAAAAAAATAATCATATTTGTTGATTGAAATAATTATTTATGTTACATCTTTTCGGATTTAGGAAATAGTAAATAAAAAACCATATAAGAATGGAAAGGATGTTTGATGAAGTTGATACAAGGCTTCTAGAGATACCAACTTTTATCAAGATCCTTTTTAAATTAATACTTATATTTTTATAAATACCTTCTTAAACATTTATTTAAAAATCTTAAAATTTTTTTTAAAAATTTTTAAAAACTATTTAAAAATCTTTGAAAATAAATTTTGTAATTTATTAACACCTATCTGAACAGAAACAGTTAACAGTAACAAATGGAAAGCTTATGGAAACGCCCAATTGAAAGAAATAATAATTAATAATTAATTAAAGTATGATTATTCATTTTAATTAATTTTGTAAAATGATTTCGTTTCATATTACTTTTTTCAAAACTTAATTTTATAAGACTTATTAAAAATAGATAATTTCTTAAGCGTATTGCGTTTTATATTAAAATCTTATTCAATTTTGATGGATGTTTTTTTTAAATCATCCCAACTTTTACATTTTAATCTTATCATATAATTTGTGATTGAGTTTGGTTGAAAAGTTCAATGGAGGGCCTATTTGTTTTTTATTCAAACACTGCTGGTACTTGGTGACCTTCGCTATTCCCTCGAAAAATGTGAAAAGAAAGCGCAAGATCCACTGTTACGACTGACCGACGATGTAGGAAAAGCAATTTTGTCTTCAAAACTTGTGAAATGTTTGATTTCATCCTCATAATTTTCATACATTTTGATAGAAAACTCTCTAAAATTACACCGCTTCAATAAATCACTCGAATTCAACACCCCTTTTGACGGTTCCTCTTCAATTCGTCGCCAGTCCAATAAATGATTATACAAAACCAAATCGGTCATTTGCAACTGAGTGATTGCTTTTAAAAAGATATTCATAGCGATATCAGCCTTGTAAAGATGCGAAAAAAAATGATACAGCTTTAAAACTGTCAAATCGATCACTTTAATGTTTATACTATTTTAAAAAATGTTCGGGAACTTAACATTCGTGTTTTAATAAATGTTTAGTTTAAAATCTATCGATACCAATCTGCAAATAGATAATCAATTTCGGTGTTGTTGACATCAGATTTGAATAAATTTGGCAATTTAAACAGAAATCGATTGATCAACTGATCAAGTTTGATAATGTCAAAGCTTTTAACCCTCTAATGCTAACATTCCGTCTCTCAGACCGATTCCCCGCTTTTCTCATCAAATCATCGCGACACCTTCGTCGTTATGTTCTGCTATGCTTCTTTTTTACCAAAAAAATACTATGTGAATACAAAGTGTATGAATAAAATAGCATTCTCTGAATTCAGTCTTACAGACGAATGTTAATACTAATGTTACAAAAATCGTGTTAGTACTGCAGGATTAACAACTATGAGAATTCAAAAAATTTATTTCAACACAGATCCCACACGATTTCGAAAAGTTTTTTAGATACATACAGTCAATTAATTTACTCAATCTCGCGTTAAATCAAACAATGCAAGGCCGAACCAAAATTCACTTTTTTCTTTTTTACCTTTTATAGATAAATGGATATGTATGTTAAAAAATTCAATTTAAACCTTTAATAAAAATAAGTTCTTAATTTAATATTCCGGACAACACAGAACAATCATGAACAATTTGATAAAGACAAAAAGAAGAAACACATTGAAGTTAAAAGAACAACCGAAATCTACCACACACGTTTTAAAAAACAATAGTAAACAAAAGGCATTGGAGGGACTTTGTTACGTTGATAATTTACTTCAAAAATACACATTCTTCCTTTTGAGAATTTTATAAATTAGTTTCACAATTTTATAATTTTAAATTAAAATAAGTAAATTTAAATACAATTGGCAATTTATCAAAGGAAAAAGTTTGAAGCCAATTAAAGTGTGTTGATTTCGATGGCTTAACCCTCATCTTCAGAACAACTGAATTTTTAAAAAGACAGTTACTTATATACAACTGGTAGTGATTATTTAATGAATACGTCATCAATAAATCATTTAAAAACTCTCAATAAAGTTGTTAAGAGTGCATTTTGAAATATAATTTTAAGATCCAAAGATCTTATATATCGACCTCGTAAACGTTCCTGGTTCTTTATCTGTCATTCTTTTGCGGCATAATTAATCGGTCGAAGCAAAAAGCTTTGTTCATTGTGCATTTTAAATTTCCATAATCCCACTTTTCTTCGTCTGCCAAATCATCTTATACAACGAATGCTCCTTTTAATAAAAATATGCTTACAGTTTCTGAAGACGCACCATCCGCTCAAATTTCGCTATCCACTCAGAAAAATCTACTTCTCCATCATAACGCCCTATAATATTTCCTAACTTTCCCGACATGATTAAGTTGCGATGGCTTGTCAATTAGAAATAAGATAAATCAAAATGAAACAACTAAAATAAATATTATTTCCACTGGTCCGACAATGTGCACGAGTTTTTAATTCTCCCACACTTTTCACGATTATTTAATCAAAGTTTTTAATTTAATTACCATTTTTGTCATACCGTATCGCCCCTTACGATGAATAAAAGTGGGTAGGTAAAATCGTATATTACCTGTCGGTCATGTGCGTGAAAATGCGGTATTAGCGAATATTTTGTCGATTTGAATTATTTAATTTGACAATTAATTGAATGAATTTTTTGTGAATTAGTGAGGCGATTTATTCGAATTTTAAGAAACGATAATTTAATTTGAATAATTTGTATATTTATATTTCTTTTTTAAATTTTAAATGACAAAATCGACATATTGTTTATCTATTTGGAAGCAATCACTTGATTCATCCTCTATGTCTGTATCTTCATCACTTTTTTTCCACACTGGATTTCAGCTTTATGGAACTTTGGCCTAATATCAGCCCCGTACCGTGACACCTTTTGTGGGGGGCCCAGATTCTTATTAAGGGGGCCAGTAAATCTTGTATAATAAATGAATACTTTTTGAATACACACAGTCTGAATGTTTAAATTTCGAATGATCAAGAAAAACAAAGTAGACCTTTTATCTGGACATTATTTTGCAGCATTATTGCTTATATGAAATGATTTTCGCACATTTTTTCGAAATAAAAAAAGACAAAAAACAATTACAGTAGCTGCATATTTTATTATGTTTGCATGATAGACAATTGAACATAGACAGTCACACAGATTTGCTATTGTGAGGAGAATTATTATCAAAACTAATAAATGTATGTTGCGTAATTTATGTATGGCATGTTTTTGGTGTGATCTTTGTATTGTTATGTAATAGGTCACGACCGAAATAGTGTGTATGGTGAAATGAATGAGTGTATGTTGGACCTAGATTGATGACGGCATTATTCAATATATATACTGATGATATTCCTCATTTTATGGTCTTTAATAAATATTATGACAGTCTCGATGTCTTCTATCAGCTATAACATAGGATGACTGTAGTAGTATACAATAGAAATAATACAGCAATTACATACGGAAGTAAGAAATATTATACATGAGATAGTAATGTGACTCAAAATAACTGCTGTCGACGATTTTTCATTTCATTAAACCGTGGAAGAAAGTCATCAGATTTGATGTTATTAGTGATATCACTTTCAAACGAGAGCAATACAAGGTTTACTTTACGAGAATGGGTCATAGTTGTACGAAAGGGAGTTAGAACACGAGATAAAGTACTAAAACTCGCCTCACATGTGGCAGTTGAAGCACTGAGTGTGAGTGCCGAAGCTGCAAGATGATACACAGGTGGAAATGCCTCTCGGTAAAAGTACAGTTCTTGCACTAACTGACGAACGTTTGTCACAGTACTAGTGCTCTTCAATAGGAATATCTTTCCAGTTTCAAACTTATATTGGGTTTTGCTTAAGTCTACAACACACAAATTTGCTGATGTCTTTAGCTCTTCAATATTTAAAAAGTTTTGGTGATTAGTCTTTAAACATGCAAGAAACTTGTAAAGGTTTCTCTTACTGACACTGAAACGCATTGTTAATTGCAGAAGAGTCCTGTCAACGACTTCGTAATACATCTGGCAATATGCGCATCTGATAGACAAGCCCTGATGTTCTGGCTGTCTCACAGATCCCAACACAACGAAATTCTCTAATTATGAGTTCATCGCAGTTCGTCTTCTTTTCAGACTCGGTTCCATATCAATATGAACTTCAAATCTCTCAAAAAGAACTTGAAATTCCTCTTCATTACGGAGGCTGTGAATGCGCTCTATGAAGGCATCCATAACATCAAATGCAGATGAAAGATCCATTGTTTTACCCTGTAAGCTATTGTTAGCTGGTTCGAGGATGATTAGCAACGAGAGAACCATGTGTGCAATGAACTGAAACTCCACTTTATTAACACGATGTAACAGTCCAGTAGCTTCCAATTTAATATCAATGGAAAAGCGAGAATCTATATTAAAGCAGAGCTCAAGTAAATCCACAACTGTATAATAATTTGTTCTTATTGCTTGTGTAGTCTGCATGTGTCTTGTCCGACGATGTTCCACGAGGCGCTTCAATTTATCGCTTTGATAAATGACCACAACATTAGGCTTTGAGAAAAATGTATTTAAGTTTCTGCATATGTCGAAGAAATCCTCTAGTTTTTTCACTCATAAATAGCACATACAACAACCAAATGCAATTTGTGGTTGAGGCAATGGACATACGGAATTTCTTTTTGTAAACGCTCCTGAAGCAAGGATTGAACCCAACCCTAGCTGTCCAGACATAAAGGCGGCTCCATCATAGCATTGGGAAATTATATTTTTAGGATCCAATTGAGCCTCTTTTAAAGTTATCAAAATTACATCTGCGAAGATATCGCCATGGAGAGCAATTGTTCGAGAAATGTAGATTAAGTGCTCCTGAGGTTGTCTTGCTGAGACAAATCTTATGGCAATCGACACATTCTCAGTTCTTGTTCGATCTTTGGTACCATCCACCTTCAGTGTAAAATATTCGACATCCGCAGAATTACACTTCTTTACAATTGACTCTTGTACCATTGATGCCATTAACGCGATAATTTCATTTTGAATTTTAGGTGATGTGTATGTGGAAATTGTTGGAATTGTTTTAATGATTCGAACCAGATCAGGATATTTTAACAGTGTATTCGAAGAGACGTAAAAAGAGACCACATGGAAGTTTCTCATCCTCATCAATGTCATTTCTACTGAAACTGTCACCACGAAAGGCTAATTCATTTGTCACAAGAAACTTCACGATATCAACAATTGTGTCGACATAATAGCGGTTGTTCTTGAGTTGTGTTTCATTAATCAAAGTGCAAACTTTCTATCTTCTTTCACATCGTTCCATGGCATGGATATGATCAGCAGAAGATTCATGTTTTTGAAAACCTTTTCCCTTTTCTAAGCCGATTTCCAATTTCGGAATCCATCTGTTTTGAAAACACTTTCTCCAGCAGAGCTGCGCAATGAGAATTTTCGATAGCAAAAGCAGAAGACTGCATCTTTCTCAATAGAGAACTCCAAATATGGTCTTCCGCTATACCACGCAGAAGAGAATGAGCGTTTCTCTGAACCAAATGGAGTCTTTTTGAAATTTACAGCAGTTGTCTGGGGTGGCATGTCGTCCCCCAAATCAGATATAGTTGATGCCATTGGATTAACAGGCACACAAGCAAATGAAGACATCACTCTATTGTCATGGATGTATGAAGTAGCAGGTATATATGAAGTAGTAGCGCAGATTGATTGTATAGTATCAGAGATGGATGTAGTAGCACAGATTGATTGTATAGTATCAGGAATGATGTTGTAGAACAGATTGATGACATAGTAACAGGGATAGTATCACTAGCTGAAGTGACTGAAATCACAGAATTCTTCGGAATGACTTGGAAGAAATTCATGATGCTTGTGTGTGTCGACAGGTTGTATTACAATCAAAATAATGTTACAAGGTAGGATCAATTACAAGGACACTATGCAGTAAGAGTAAGCTCAGAATAATCACATATATAAACAGCAAATATGTGCTTGTGTGTGTTTGGATGCAGATGATTCCCTCATACCACGTCAATCCATGTGTGTACACTTTCCTTCTCTCTCACCCACCTACCTACACTACTCTCTGTTACCCTATAGGTCTGTTGTTCAGTTTTTCTGTATACATTTTGCCTACTACTAAACTATATATATAGTATATGAATAAATATGACTCCCTATTTCTCTTTCATTTGTATTTTTTTACTTGCGTTTTAGGGGGCCGGCCCTTTTGGGCTCCCCGACGGTACGGATCTGTCTAGTATTGTACAATGCGTCCAGAACAGCCAAATGAATACCATGGTCAAGACCTGTTGATTTGGTCCAATCAGTCACCCGACTTTTAACATCATGGCGAATCGATCTGATATTTTAAAGATAGCATTTTAAAATTGATCATTTTTTAATAATTTTTTATCTCTCTGGAAAAAAGTTTTCCTGAAATCAGGAAATCCTGGGATCCCTAGCATTTCAATACCGGGATTTCGGGATTGAAATATTGTCCGGGATCCCGGGATTCCGGGCTTGTCAGCCCTAGTTATATCATTAATTATTATATTGATATTTGTATTTAGAATTTTTAAAATCTGGTAAATGCAAATTGAAAATATTGTTCTTAATAAATTTGTTTGTAAAATGTAATGTGTTAGAAATAAATTTTTAGTGTCATGTATCTTGATCACGAACCCAATAATTGTAACTCTCAATAAAACGTTTTGTGTTTAAAAATTTGTGAAAAGTTTTCTTATTATATTTTTTATACTACTATTTAATTTATTAATAAATATTATCTTTTATTTATCTGTCCTCAAAATTGAGGAATCTTTCTGTAATTTGGCACGGACTATCCATCTTAAGTTTAGTGAAAGTTTGTTTTGTTTTTTTTTCAAGGTATGAACAATCTCAAGATGCTCACTTTAGAATGAATGTTGAAATGGATTTTCCTGGATCAGTAAAATATTATTCGAATAATATTTTTAAATGTCCACTTTCTAAAAAAAATAAACTGCAAAATTTTTAGTTTGATTTAGCTTACAAAACCTTTTGATTAATACAGTCCAAATAACGTCATTCATAAATACAAATCGCATAAAGAAATACGAAGATTGAGATAATTAAAATTACAAAGTTTAAAATTTTGAATACTAATCTTTAAAATTGAGTCATTAACTCATCCAATCAAATTAAAGTATTCAAAAATTTGAAAATGATCTGAATATTTATCAATAAAGATTCCAAATGTGACGTAATGAAAAGTAAACTTAAAGCTTTATTAATTAAATTTAAGAAAAATAGAAAATTTTCCTATCAAAACATAAACAAAGTGTAATTTTATGAAGAGCAAAATTAATTGTTTATCCATTTAAAATTCAGTTTGTTTAAATTGATCGCCTTTTTTTAGAAAATTCAAATATTGATTGAAAATTGAACATTCATTCTAAAAAAAATAATGAATCATAGAATTCCATTACTATTTGTGAATTCATGATTAACTAACAAATCAAATAACGTTAAAAGACAAAATATAAATAAATTTATCTTAAAAAACAAAAAAAAAATCTGTAAATCGATATAATTAGATATTTGAAAAAAATGTTTTTAAAAATTTTTAAAAATATTAATTAAAACTTTAAAAAAACGCCTTTCAGTTAAAATAGATTTTGGCACAGATGCCGAATTATTTACAGACATTTTTTACCGATAATTAGTAATGATTGGAAAATTTTGTGTGATTCAGTCATGTCAATCCTGTTGGTTGTGTGTATGTATGTGTCTGGGTGCGTATGTATAAGTGTGTATTAACAAGAATTAAGTGTGTTTAAAACTGTGTGTATTCTTATAAACAAACAGATAGAGCAAATAATTTTTTGGCTGTTATTTTGTCTAACAGAACAAAATTTTCAACTGTCATTATATATTATATTACTACTAGAGATTAATTTTATATCTAATGATCTGATTGGTTGACACAATGACGTCATATATTCTAAAATATGTGTGTGTATCAATCACGCCGTTCCGTATGTGAAATTTCAATATTTGGCCGTGTGATCATATGTTTAAGTAAAGTGAATAATTTTAATAGCATTATTTATTTTTTAGAATTAATATTTTAAGAGAATTTTCTGTAAAAAAAATCGGTGAGCATTTGTTTCGTTTTTATTCTCGTTTTTAATGTCACTCTACTGTGAATTCAATACCACCTTTTCTTTCCGTAGCTTTCCATGGGCAAATGGAGCTGCCAAATAAAGGGTGATCCAAGATTCATTTAACACAATAAATTATATCGTGAATTGCTATGAAATAATTTTTATTTGTTATATTATCTACGATATATTATTTTATTTAATGTGTGTAATGTTAAAATGGGAAATTATATTTTTAGGATACAAACCTTTGTCAATATAGTTAGTCATTTTTTATCTTTATTTGTTAGTGGTTCGTATTTGCACTAAATATAAACTTCCATGATTTCTGAGATTTTTATATCATTATTATTCTTTGTTGAAGTTAGGAGAGGAATAATTCATTCGGTGACCTTGGAAGGTAAAATGACAATGATATCACATTTCATGCATATAAGTTTTATTATAATAAATATACTATCAGTTGAAGCATTTTTTCAACTTTTTTGAAGGCAATTAATAAGGATCTTAACAGATTGACTTCAAGTGTTTCGTAAATGATATATGCGTTTTCATGCAGTACGCTTTTACCCAACCCATAAACAATGAACCAACTAACGCAGTACATTCAATGTCCTGGACAATCATTGTATCATTACTTTTATCTCTAATATATTGTGTTGCAAAAGTCTTAGTAATTTTATCCCATAAGTCAGATATAACTATTTTAAAGTAGAAATCGTTTGTTTCCATTTTACATGGTCATATGCAACTACTTTACAATACTCAAAAAAGTGTTTGAGTTCAGTTTTATATTTACTTAATAAGATTAGTGATTAAACCATTGCAACGAATTTTCCATCACTTACTGTGAAGATATAAAATTATTTTGCCTTTCTTTTTGTAACATAAAATGTAGTGGACTCTATCGTTTGTCAGATTGGTAACTTCTGGCATGCATCTATCAAACTTTTTTTTGAATTAAAGTTCTGATCAGGTCAATGTTTGATCTTCTAATGCAGTAGAATGACACCCAAATTACTCAGCCTATATGAGACTTGTTCATTTTCTCCCTCGGACATTTTTTCACCAGAAGGAAATTATGATCTGAATTGAAGATTGTCAAGATGAATCTTTAAATATCTCTCACTGTGCTTCACTTCAATGAAATTTGAAAAATACTAGGTAGATATCAGTACTAATATTCATGATGTCACTGATATCGCTACAATATCGAAAATGCATGGATATAATAGTATTACCTGAGTAAGGTTCGGTATTAATTCAGACATTTTCGAAACTTTTATTTAAGAACAACAATATAAACATTATTCAAACAAGTTTTCCATTTTAAATTTCTGAGGAACGATTTTTAAATTTTTCTTGGTATTGATTAATTATTTAAATCTAATGAAATTAATTTAATGAGATTATTGTTTAATTAATGATTATCGATTAATGTTTAAAATTAATGTTTAAATATTAATTAATTAAAAGTTTTATAATTATAAATATTAATAATATTTTTAGTAAACGATTTAAATTATTAAATTTAATATTATTTAAAACTAATGTTTATTTGAAAAATTGCTTATTGCATTTTTATCCAATAAAATTTTAAGAAATTAAAGTTAATATTATTCTTATCCATTTAACTAATTTAAAGATTTGAATATAGCTACAAAAACATATTAATTCAAAATGACAATTCCCGCAGAAATTGCTACTGAAAATGTTTGTGTTGGTAATAAATTTTTACATTCAAATTGTGATGTTGCTAATATGCAGATTAATTATTTTCGAAATTTTGTATTATCTTTAATTTTATAAATTTTTTTGAATTTAAAAACTAATTAAATTATAAACTATTTTCAAATAGTTTATATATTAACTTTGTATTTTTTTTAAATATTGTATTTTCTTTTAAATGAACATTTTATTAAATTTCGGTAATTTTAATATTTATTGTGATATTTATTTTTCTTCCTATTGCATTTACTTTCTAAAACTTTATTAAATTCTATTTAACTATTCCTAAGATGTTATATTGAATTTGTTTTCCAAACTTTTTAATTTACCAACTACTTAAAATTTAATTCGATTTTAAATCTATTTTGTTTAATACTTTTATTAATTTAAAAATCTCAAAATTTCTGTTTAATGTTTACTTATACTTTAAAATATATTCTAAAAATATACCTCAAAATATACTTTAAATAAATTAATTTAAAATGTCTTTCTTTTTTTAGCTTTAATTAAAAAAGCTTCCCAAGATCCTTACAACCTCTCTGCTCATATGTCTCATATCAATAGCTTTTATATAGGCTTTGATTCAAAAAAAGTGATGATTGGCCTTGAAACATCAAAATGATGGTGTGTCACTCGCATAAGTCTTAGGAATTTACTTCTCAGTCAACATACAAAGTATATAATAAAACCAGTAGATAAAGACCTACAATAGCTTCATCATAAATACTTCTAGACAAATTGAAGTTACTTTCTTTTAAATGAATCATTACAGCTTGAGTAAAATATTGAATAAAATTTAAATGTTAAAGGATAATGCGGAAATATGATTCTTTCATATTCATGAAATGAAAAATAAAAGGATATATAAAGAGAGCCTCAATTAATTTTTAACATCACAATTGACAACATAGCCGAACTTATGTTTTTAATGATGAAAGAAAAGAGAAGAATAAGAGATTTATGAAACTTTATTAAAAAACTAAACATTTTCGTTTAGAAATAGATACTACATGACAATTAACAAAGGCTTTGAATGTCAACCAAGATACAATTTGTACTTTTTTTGAGAAGAAATGGTTTAAAGAAGTTGTGTTCCCAATTATTTTTAGGAATTTTATCTGTATAGACAAACTCCACGTTTAGCATGCTGTATGTCCAAGTTGGCTGCCTTAGAGTTTATCGGCAAAAGGTATGATGTATAATATTTTTAAAAATGAAACACCATTGTTTCAATGAGTTCTTTTGTCTAATCATGATTCATAAATATAAATACTTGTTTTCATAACCTAAACCCTAACCTAACCTTAAAGTTATTTGCGAGGTTTTGAGCTGTGATGTTTTGTCCTGAAATGTTTTGTTCGGTTACCATGAAAAACGTATATGAAGGTAGTAAAAGAAAGTTTAATCTAACACCCCATTAACGTATAAGGATGTTTAGACTAGTATTTTATCTAAATTAGTAAAAGAAATACTAATTAAATATAAAATTTATGATTTAGTTAATCTTAACGTTAATACGAAAAAAGAAGGAAAATCAATCAATAAACGGAAGTACAAGAAAGTCCAACCTTCCAACCCTTGAACGTCTTGGTATGGTCAGACAGAGATTAAATTTGTTTTAATAAAACATTATGAAATTAAACGAAAAAAAGGTTTTGTAAAAAAATAATTCCAAGTTTCTATCAAAATTATTCGACATTTACAAATAATATTTGATTAACGATTCAATAAAAACAATACCAAAAATATAAATAAAATTTAGCATTGATTTTCTTTTCTAGACAAATAAATCAGCTGTTTGGTTTGTTGGACAAAGTAAATAATTTTCAAAATAAATTGTTAATTTTTATTAAAAAATATAAAATATACAGGGTGAACTAAAAGAAGGCTTACACTTTATAGATATCTACTTTACATTCTTTACGAACATTATATTATATTTATATTTATTTGTTTAGTACTGAATATGTATATCTAGTTAAACATAACTAAAGTTTTTTTTAACATAGTTCAATTTCTAAAGTACTCCAAAAATAACTACATATAATTTTGAAAAATAGTAAAACGACTCTAATTCTATTTTTTCATTATTTTTCAAATAAATTTTCCTCTATTATCAAAGAAACTTTTGAAATATTCTTTGAGGAAGAGAAATATATTTAAAAGGTTTAGAACGTCTCTAAAAAGGTTTCATATTTAGAATTTGAAAAAAAGAAGACAAGTAACTGACTTTATTTAGAAGTTCAAAATATATTCTAAAGATTTCCTTACAACATTGACCTTAAAATATCTTAACTTTAAAATTTCTTTTGAAAAACATATCTCAAATAAATCATTGGATAAAAATGAATTTATTTCATAATTTTTAAAAATTAAATAAAAAAAACTCTAAAACCAATCAATTTCATTCTCGCAAACCAACCAATGGCAGCTATCAATTGAGAAAATAATATGTTTACTTTATCGTTCCGTCACGATGGGTCACTGACGGGTCACGGAATTATATAATGATAATATCAATTGACAGCCAACCAAAAGCTAATCTTTGAGATAAAACTTCTCACACTCAATACAGTCCATTCAATCTTAGCCTTGATATTTGTTGTATCAACCTACAAGAAACAAGCTAACCGAACCAGAAATGTTAGGTGAACTTGTTTTGTAATCAATACAAAAATAAAAGTAATGACAAATTATTATCGTAACTAAACTTTATTTTGAACTATAACAGAAGGAAAAAAATATCAAGAGTATTGAGTGTTGTATCAAGATAAACAGAAATCAGGTTCGATAGGGAAATAAAAATAGTTAATGTCATTAACTGTTTATGTTCAAAGGGTTCTTCTTTATTAATATTGTTGAGGATAATGAAGTGCAATAAATTCACCTCAATTTGATGTAAGGTTCTTGGAATTCTTGTCTTATTTGATGAATACTTCAATGGTAAATTGTATCGTGTCAAATATATCTCGGATTTTAGAATAGATATACGCGGCCGCTACAGTTATAATTGCAAGAAATTCCACTTGTTACGAAAAATCCTCAATAAATATGGAAATACTTTTATTATAATTTTTTAATCAATTTCTATTGATTTCTATCTATATCAAAAGATAATATATTATTCATTTGACTTTGCAGCTTCTCCAAGCTTTCAATATCTTCTGATAAATTGTTCGTCAAAAATTTAATTATTGTATTTTTCTAAATTTATTTCGTTTGTAAGATGTTCTTTAAATAATTCAAAGTCTTCATGGTTGTCAGCCACTATTTTTCATTTTCATCAATTCTATTGCAAACTTTTCTAATGAATTATATGGTTCGGTTTGATTATCCAAAAGTCTTAGCAAGTCCGGTTGATACTGGTTTATATATCGTTTAATCGAATTCAATATTTTAATTCATTTGTTTTTATTTAAATAAAAATTATTTTGATTTTTATTTTTGTATTGAATTAACTGGCTTTACAATATCAAATCAAAAACAATCCGAACTCTCATCGATGCAATTCGACTCAAATGGAATAAAATTGATTCTAATTTTTTAAAGACCGGTATTATGTATTAAGTTTTTATATATTAAGTTTTTTTCGAATTGTTATCTCGAAATGTCTCGTCTTATTTTTATTATTTGTGTTCAGATTTTACTTTTCAATTTAAATTTGTTTTTGTGTTTAAAAATAATTTTTATTTTCATACACAATTTCATTGATCAAGTCTCTGGTATACTTAATGATAATTTTGGACTTACAATAACTGAAACAGAACGTAATTCCCAACTGCAATTGTAACTTATTCAATTTAAGAAACAAGATTCTAAAAGATGAAGGGAGTTTAGAAAACCTTCGGCAATTCAATATGACCCAACTGAATGTCATGATTGCCGTCATGCATCAATGATGAGTTCTGGATCAACGTCAGAGCTTGAAAGCAGCACTGGTGACGTAAATAGGTTGATTCTCAGAACTGATGTCTTGATTTATAGTTTATCCTTTTTTAACCTTCCTCATACTGTGCTAAAAAAAGTCCGCGCTCTCCGGTGATATGTATTTTGTACAACATATAATGAATGATGAATGAATGAAGAAAATGAATGTGTCACCCAAAAATACGTCCCAATTTAAGCTGAGTCAGTCTATGCGACCCGCTCACTCACGAGGTCTATGACGGTTAGAAAAAGAGACAGAGTGATTGTGTCGCAACATGCTGTACAGTAAATACAAGGTGCTAACGGAAGTTTGATTAGTAGGGGGAAAATGGCCATTCGGCCTACACCCCCCCTAGCCGTAACCATGACAATGGTATAGGTTATCGCGGTTACCATGGCAACGGTCGCGATTACCATAGCAACGGTCGCGGTTACCATGGCAACGGTCGCGGTTACCATAGCAACGGTCGCGATTACCTTAGTTACGGCCGCGATGTCCCACGGGGGG